>VUYV01000270.1:66364-135853 GCA_008711295.1 Anarhynchus alexandrinus
GGGGCCTACAGGAGAGCTGGGGAAGGACTTTTTACTAGGGCATGTAGTGATAGGACAAGGGGGAATGGCTTCAAACTGGAAGAGGGCAGGTTTAGATTAAACATTAGGAAGAAGTTTTTCACTTTGAGGGTGGTAAGGCACTGGAACAGGTTGCCCAGAGAGGTTGTTGAGTCCCCATCCCTGGAGGTGTTCAAGGCCAGGCTGGACATGGCCTTGGGCAACCTGGTGTAGTGGGAGGTGTCCCTGCCTATGACAGGGGGGTTGGAACTCGATGATCTTCAAGGTCCTTTCCAGCCTAAACCATTCTATGATTCTATGATGCTATTTACTAGTAATTCACACTGTTGATACCAGTCAAGTCAAGAATGCTAGTTGATGGAGGAATGTAGCTTGAATCAGAGTTGGATAAGAGGAAGAAGGTTTTATATCTGAATAAATATTAGGCAACTCTTCATTTTTTTTATTTTATTTTTCATGAAAGTTGGGTAATTCTTTGTAATTTTTACCTTAGTTCTGTTAGTTTTTGTGACACATTTCAGGCAGGAGACTCCACCAATAGAACAGTGAAACTGTGGCATTATACTGTAGCAGTCTAAATAATACTCAAAACTTTCAGAAATCCTAGTGTCTTTGCAAAGAGAACACAATTTTATTTTGGCGTGTAACTGATCTTAGAATCTGGTAAATGCAGTGTATATTCTTTTTCACTTGTCTCTGTAGGTAGCTAGCTGCCCCTTTTTTTTTTCCTCTGTCTAGGTTAGAATACTCAGATTTTACCCTGTTATATTGATTCTTTATTTGATATAGATCCATCTGTCCCATTTATCTGAAATTGTTTAAAAACATTAATGAATGAAGTTCCAGAATAGTGGGAGGAGGAGACTATTATATTTAAATCTGGAGGAGCTCTGGGGTTTTAGATACATGCTTCAGCGAAACACCTCCAGGTCTTGTAATGTGGTTTAAATGGCATTTATTTTCTCTCCTGGGCTTTTTGATTATTAGTATTGGAAGAAAGGGTGCAGAGAGCAATGGTGGGTGGAGAAAATTTAGGGACATATCACTGCAAATCTGTATTCACTTATGTTATTTCCTAGGCATACGTGATTGAGAGATGCTAGAGACAATATAATGAGCTAGATGCTTGATTAAACCCAGTAGACCATTTACAATAGGCTGAGAGGAATTTCCTCTGATGGGGAAAAAAAGAAACGGTAGACTTTTGTGTGTTTGGTAAAGATTCAAAATAATTTGTAATAAGTATTTCAGGTTTCTAGATTATAGAATCTGGTAACCGTAATACAGATAATTTTTTCTAATTTTGACTCTGTGTAGTTTACCAATTTTCAAATGCTTTTTTTCATTTTAGCATTGTATCTACTACTGTATGTCCAGTATTGTCATTTTTTGGGACTCTAGTCCATGCAAGTGAGAGATCACATGTGCATATAAAATGTTACCTGTGTGTGTGACACCATCCATTAGATGGTTAAAATGCTGTACAATGAAATGTAATATCACATAGAAATTCAGTCACTTAGAAAACATGCTGGGGGGATTAATCTTACCTCTTAATGAAATAAAATGAAATTTTTTAATTTCCCAGTAATAATGTATAAGGTCAGTCAATAAAATACTCTTGCAGTTGAAATGACAGTGAAGGAATGCCCCTGCAATAATTGGAGTTAAATAGGGGTAGGCTGTAGTGGAGAGAGAGCATGATAGAGGTATACGGAATAGAAGCAAACTGGAAAGGGAAACTCCTGTTTAGCCCTTAACACTAAAAAAAATAATAAATAAAATCTGTTAAAATATTGACAAACTGACTTCATGGTACAACATATAATTTTTAGAAATGAATGTTCTGGAATTACCAAGGCCACAAGCTTCAGAAACCATTCAAAGACATGGTTGAGTACAGAGGCTGTTTCCTACTTCTCTACTGCAGGAGTCTCTTTCTCTGCTGTTGTGTATTGTGCTGAGATTTTTTCTCACTCATCTTCCCACCGTTTCACTTTGGTGCGGTTCTCCTGACAAATACTGAGATGAAGAGAAATTCAGGAGGTTATATATACTGTAGACTTAATGCGTGGTTTAACCCCATTTCCTATGATGTGCAATGGTAGTGAGTAGGACATTAGCTGGGTATATTTGCCTAATGATCAGCTGTTAACAGTTGGCACCTAATGCTTATGGTTGAGCTTAACAGTCAACATTCACTGAAATGAATGATGCTTTTTACAATAACTTCTTTGGTGTTATCTTAAAATCAAGGAGGTCTCTGCAAACAACTAAGTTTCCTATATTTGTGTGCTGGTCTATTCCAAGGGAGAAGATGGGAGAAGGGTGTTCTGGGCAGGGGTCCTGTAGCCATATATATTAAGGCCACTGGAACCTCCTGGTAAATACCGACTAAACTCATAGAAATTGAATTAAATTTAGCTGTATGAAAAACAAGGTGATGTATTTAAGGGGTGATAAATATATATTATTAAAAAATGGTAGTTCAGTTGAAAATGATAGCATAAAAATGCCAGTTGCTAGCAAGATGATTCAGCACACTTAACATTTTTCATCCATATCTATGTGTGTTTCTTTAAAATACCATTTGTTAAAAATAATTCTACAGAATATTTGCAGAGAAGTCAGAGGGGGAGGAATTTGAGGCCAAAGGAATGTTGGGGGAGAAAGGGCTGAGAGAAGGGGGGAAAGATAAGGGGTGGGGGTAGTGGGGTTGAACTTCATTGCATTATCTACATGTGTTATATACCTGGGCAGATCTGTACCACTAATGAATAACGGGAAGCTTAAATATGGCGGTTAGCATTTTAATGTGGCCATAGAAGAAATGAACAGAATTCAATGACTCATTATTAGGAATCATTCCATACTTTATATTTACGGTCCCTTGGTAAAACCTTGTGTTGTTTCTAGTTTGGGTTATTTGTTTTCAAGTTAGGCACTGAACTTACTGGAGGTGAGTCACTTGGAGGTGGTGTTTCATTCATCCAGGCCTTTTTATTAATTGTACGTGTATTTAATGTTTGCCATAGTACCTCTTGTTCCTTCATTGCTTCTCTGTTTCTGAAACTGTTTCCCAGTTCTGCAGAATTCTCACGCGTTTGAGCGCTTGGGTCAGTACGGCCACTCGTTTTATTGCTTTGATGTTAATTTTAATGTCTTAAAAGTATGGCAAAGTGCATTTTACTGTATTTTTAATGTAGAAGTTTATAAAGTATGTCTAGATCATTTTCTTGCAAATAACTTTTTGACTTAATAAAAATGTGAACTTTTTACAAAGTAACAATTCTCCCTTATGTTTGTGTAGGGGAAAATGCAGTGTTGCACTTCTGAATGAGACAGAGTCTGTCCTGTCATATCTGGAGAAAGAGGTAATATGTGACTTCTATTTGGGTAAATATTCGGATGGGTTTATGGGGTTTTATGGCTGTATTTTTAATAAATGGGCAAACAATACTTTGAAAATCTTTTCTTTAATGATGTTAGAAAAATTATGTTGTTGAAAACACTGATTTTAAGTGTTATTGGTTAAATAAATACTTAATTGACATTCCTAAATTTCGGTTTTATTATGCATTTAGAATTTAGAAACTAAGTAATTAGAAGTAATTAATATGGTATCTTGCAAAAGAGAAATATACAGACTCTTTCCTGTATAGGATACCTAAGGGGGAATTCACATGGCGCTTTTTTTAATCTTTTTTTTCCTTTTTTTTTTGTTTTCTAGAGGTGTTCTAGAAAGAAGATTTTTCTGTAGTCAATGGACAGAGAGAGCAAGAGAGGCTCCTCTAGAGGGCAACTTAGCATAGGAGTTTAATTTTAAGGGCTCTGAATTATTGTGTGGAAAGTGTTTCCTCACCTTTCATTTTCTGTGGAAGGAACTTAGGGTTCTTAGCCTTACCGAAGGGGAAGAAAATTCCCTGAGATAATTGTGTTGCAAAATACCTTTCAAAATAACCATATTTTTCTTTGGAGTGTCTTAATATAACATCAGGCAGACAGTGGTTTTTAGCTGAAATTAACATGTCTTTATTTTTAAATTTCTACACTAAACCCACTTATAATTGGTAAAAATGTTTCTGCAAACAGGACTTGCCCTGTATTTCAGCTGGCTGTACCAGATATGCCAATACAATTTTTGTGTAAGCCCTTTTCAGACACTGACAATGTTTTATGTTTTTTGAGACTAATTTGTTAGTGCAAAGTCAGTGTGGTAGAAATATTTAGGAGAGGAAACATGTTACATTCCAAAAGCAGTTAAAATTAATTCTTTTCAAATCCATTGATATATTTCTTGTGTATGCTCTGTTCTGAAATAACTCCTAGCAATGAGAGAAGTTTCAATTAGCCATTCAAAAGTACTCATGAAACACCTGCATTATTTAAAATAAGGATTAATGTACCAAACCTGTGCTCTGTAAAAGTGTGCGACGGGGTTTACTTTAATAATTTCCAAATGGAAGGTGATACAGATTTACAAATGTAATTTTAAAAATTATTATGCTGTTGCAAATGTGTGTTCTCTTTTTAGGATACTTTTTTTTATTCATTGGTGTATGATCCATCACTGAAAACGCTTTTAGCAGACAAGGGAGAAATCAGAGTGGGGCCTAGATACCAAGCAGATGTGCCAGACATGCTTGCAGAAGGTAAATACGTGATCTTTGATTAGTCAAAAAAAAAAATTCCCATCTTTCATTACTACTTATTCTGACTTTCTGAACTAAACTAATCAGCATAGAGGCAGAGAAGGTCAAATAGTAAGTCTGAGAAAATTGATGAATACCAGTAGATATTATGAAGAAAGAAAGAAAGGGTACTTGAATAGCTGTTGAAAAGACATTGTCTGTTTCCAGTTTGTGCATAACACAATTTAGGCATTCAATGTTTGTTTATTTAATTGCACAGTCCAGTTAGTTCTTTGATATAGGCCTCATGGAAAGAAGACGTTGAGGACCAACCCATTTTGTAGATTAATAACACGGTAACAAAACCAGTAAAAAATGTATTTGTTCTCTCCCTTTTAAAACAGGCTCTGCATAAAGAATGTGTGTCTTTGTGTCGTCTTATTTTAAAATACTGGCTTCCATCAAAGCATTTTGTCTGTTTCATAGCAGGACTGAAACAAATGTTTAAAGCCTTGGCATATCTTTTAAAATTACTGGTATTTTTAAAATTTTATTTTCTTTATTTGTAATCTAACACAACTACCTGTGCCTTAGTCTTTTGCTATATAGGAACTTTATTCTTTTAACCAAAATTTTAAGTACAATATTTATTTAGTGTTTGAATGTTATTTAAGAAGCATAAGCAGCTGTGTCCTGTTATGTTTGCAATAATATTTACTTAGTAAATTTTAAAATGAGCTGGTTTTGTCAGTGAAATGGGCATTCTACAGTGAGTGCTAACAAAAAACTTCCCTGAGAAGTATCTAGGCATAGATACTATTTTCAAGAATCTTGGTATTTATTGCTTAGTAAGAAAAGATTATGTGACAGAAATACCACTAGCAGTAAATGAAAGGAGTTCTGAATGCCCCAAATATGTTTATTTGTAACTTTAAATGGTGTGTTTTCCATTCATCATAGGCTGGGGTTTTTTTCCTGCTATACTTTTTCTTTCATACAAAACAAGCATTATTTCTACAAAGCTTGTTTAATAAACTGTATAAAGCAAGAATGATTTCATTTCTTTCAAGTCGCAGGTTATTTTACAATGGTTGCCATTTAGTAGCTCACCTGTATTATCATTATGATTTTTCTTTTAATAACCAGAAAAAACAATAGGAATCCTAGTCTTTTCCAGATTTGTTTGTAAGACACGTAGACTTGTCTTAGAACAAGTTTTTGACTAGAATATGATACACTGCTATTCTTGCTGTAAAATGCGCCTGTCATAGTGAAACAAATAACTATGTAGACATTCCTATGCTCAAGAGGAAAGCTTCCCAGAGGACTGAGAGAAAATTACTGTCTCAATGTGTGTATCAAGTAGCCAGGAAGTATTAATGTGCTTCTGAAGTAGCTGGTTTGAGTTGTTGGGTTTTCAGGATGAGCTGAGGTTGTCTGCCAGGCAGGAAGTCTTTTCCTACTGAATTCTGCTACTTAGATTACTAAAGACAGAGTCTAAATATGGAACAGTGAATACTACATAAGAAGTAAATGTTTTTCCGGAAATTTTACTTATTTTTTTTCTAAAATTAAATTCCGTATTTATTAAAAGTGAAGTTACTAAGTTTTTCTGGAGCTTAACTTTGTGAGATAAATCCTTGATTCATTAAACTAATAGAAGATCTTTCTCTTGCATCGTGAAGACAGGATTTCACTGTGTGTTACTGTCTTGTTTTTCTCATACCCCATTGATCCCCAGGGTGCAATAAGTGATACAGTCTTCTTGCTGTCTTCAGTAGGCAATAAGAGTCCATCAGTTACTAAGGTTCAGAAACCCTAAGTTGCCCACAAACCAAAAATCTGGTAGTACACAGCACTTCTTTGGCAGTTTAGTTGGATTAATCTGCACTTACTTCCAGTGGCTGGTGGAAAAAAGAGCTTGGTTTTAGAAAGATAAAAATATCTGAATTATTGTAGTTTTGACTGATTGTTATCTCAGTGTTTCTGTAGCCTTCTGACCTCTGAGGAAAAGAAAAAGATGATTCAGCTGTTACTGTGTGTTTATGTAAGCTGACAGCCTGAAAGTTAATCCGTTCGCTGTCAAGCCTTTTCATTCATGGGAAAAAAATCTAAACAATGTTTAAAATTAATAGAATAAAATAGATATGTTTGGAAAATACGGGATTCTTTGAAGATTTCTGAATCTCAAAATAAATTTTTCAGCCTGTATTTTTAAAAGTGGCTAATGATCTCTATGTCCAAATTATTAGGCCTTAATGTATGACTCTTTAAAAGTAAAAGCCTAGAGCAGTCACCTTAAATTAAAAGAAAGAATTTAGACAACTTTAAGTCAGTTATGGATCACTTGAGGAAAAATTAGGGTTTATGTTATCTAATAATAGTATTATATAATAAAATAGAAAGCATTGCTAACTTTATTCACACATAAAATTTGTCATGCCAATTTTAATGTAAAGGAAGTATCCCTTTTTGAAGGTTGCTGGTAGGCGTATTTTGTTATGTGAAAATCCCCAAAGCCATTTTTTAAAAAAAGATACAGAAAAATTGAAGATTCACACACCATCAATTATTTTATTTTAAAAGTTACTGGCTTGTAAATCCAATTCAAATGACTGAAGGCATGCCAGTTCAGATTAGCTTTCAGAAGACCAGTCACACAGTGGCTGAAAAATGAAGAAACTTTTTTGAACTGTGAAAGCCCTTCCACATCATCTACAAACATTAAACTATTTTCATGTAAACACACTGATGTATTCTAGTAGATTAAAAATTAAAGGATCTCGCATTTTCTCTATGCTGTGATAATTTATGTTCTGTCTGAATGGACTACTGCCTTTTTTCTTTTTAGCATTTATTGGAGAGCTATATGCATTTTCTTTTGTGTGGGAATAGATTTCTTTTTTTTTATTCCTTGCATTGGTGTTACCATTTTTCTGTCCTTGAATAAAACATTCTCCAAAACCTGGCGTTTAGGCTAAACTTCGGATAATGCAGCATACTTCTCCACCCCCTGCCCTGTCCCATGGGTGAATTGGTAACTTCATATTTCTCTTTAATTTTTGAAATGAAAAGAGTGTTTATTTTTTAAAAGACTAAAAGGTTTATTAAAATCAAGATACATAATAAAGTATTACAGATCCAACTGTTTTTCTACTTTGAGATACATTGAATCATAAATCCTTTACACAGTTACAGTAAACAAATCTAAACAAAGTTTAAATTTGGTTGAAAATGCCTAAGCCTTGTTTTTCTATACTGCTTTTGTTTGTCCTGGTTTATCTAAATCGCTTAGATTATATGTTTAGTGAAGACTATAACTTTGGACAAAGACCAGACCATATTTCTTTCAGCAATCTCTTATGATTTCTGTTACGAGCATCTTTGGGAGTAAAACTATGATCAAAGTTGTTGGATTCAAATGATATTATGGTTATATGACACCCTTTATTCTCTTCCCCAGTCTTTCTAGACTTGAAGATTTTGAGAGTCTTTTCAGTTGCTCGTATGGCACTGGAGAACAGGAGACTATGTTCTACAGCATTGACTTAACTTCTGGCTAGCGTGATAGTAAAGAAGGCCCTTTCTCTGCTTTTAGCAACACATTCTCCAGTGACTTACTCTGTGAATCTAGCAGGTTTTTATTTTCAAATCTGTTTCCAGTGTTGGGTAACATTCTGCTCTTCTGCACAAAGCAATAATAAAAAGGTTTATCTCAGACAACAAAAGCACACATCTGGCCAAAGAGTATCTCGTTTCAAGCATCCCTACTCTACAGTCCAGGAGCAAGGTACCTGGTTCTCTGCGTGTGATGGCCAGAAGCTGCTGTCTGGTGCATCCACCTGCTGTATTTGATCAGCAACTTACGAAATACATGACTAGTAAATTCAAAAAACAAAACCAAAACCCCTAAGCACACAACAAAAAACCCTATACAGTTTTGCTTTGAGCAAGTCATTATTATCATTGTTATTTGGTTAAAAGGCATACTTTTATAAATTGTTCTGTATATGACCGAATTGCTGTCACCTTTAACTAACAGATTTTATTTATTCCTGTTTTGTGTACAGGGAAGTACAAGTATGAGGAAGGTCATGGAAATCGCTCCAAGGCAGATCAGTTTAGATACTTGGTAGACTTTTATGGAACATTGATCCTTCCCTGTCTCACAACTTGATCTATTTAAAACCAAATGTTTCTAAATTCTGACTTTTCAACCAGTATTTCTCAGCAGTGGAGCAACTGATGCAGTGATAAGTTGTGTTACGTGGTTGACTAGAAAGCAGAGAATGGGAGAGAGAGAAGTACTAGCATAGCATGGGGGATATAGTTCTTGAAGTAGGATAATGCTTAAGAATGGGAGTTACTGGGGAAAAGAAGATTATTTTGGTCTACAGGATTTCTTTTAATGCATTAAAAAATTGTTTTTCTCATATGCCTGCACTAGCCTTTCTGCCTCATGCATACTATCGTACGTCTAATTGTGCTTGTCACACAGTAAAAGGCGTGACAGCTTAGCTAAACAAATTCAGTCAAAGTGTTATTATAGATGATAGGGAAGCCAAGTGTTTAAAATAACCTCATTGGCCAAATCAGTAATTTCTTAAGTAATGGCTTACTTTTATTTATTCATAGGTTTGTGAGTTGGGTGGAAAGACTGGGACAACGCCAACAAAGGTCAATAATTGTTCCCCTGTCTGTCAAAGCTTGATTAAAACTTCTGAAGCAAAGGATATTTTCTAAATAAATCTGACAAAGAACTTCATCGTGAATGTATTCTGGTCATGATATTTAAGTCTAGTGAAACTAATTGGAGTAATTCTCTGACTAAAAAAAAACCCCAACCAAATAAAAAAATACTAAATTGTATTTTCAATAAAAGGAATAAAACTTGAAATAATTATCTCCTATGATTTTTAAAGAAAATTAAAGAATAAGTGTAATTTGTTGAAATAATTTTTCTGGTGTTGAATGAACCTTTTGTGTACCAGGATTTGGTAGAACATTGCTTTAAATGTTGAAATCGGCATCTTCAGGTAAACTTAGCTAACCATTGTAAGAACAACCATGCTGAATCAGAGCATCAGCTGTTTATCCATGCAGACAATCATGTCTTGTGGCTTCGTAGTTTTCTTAGAACTTGTTTAAACCCTATTAGGAATCCAGGAGGCTGTCACCTTGACCTTCTTTACATATCTCTATGATCTCTTTGCAGAACTTCAGTAAGTATGTTAGGTGTGATATTTATGATATTTATTTTTTTTCTTTATAAAAGGCATTATCTTCAGTATATCTTCGTTGCAGTTTCTACTAATTTGGCTAGTATAGCTGTGAGTCTTGCTGGTGCTTAGTTGCCCACATTCTTGCTTTAGCCCATGTACCCTCCCTCACACCCTAGGTAACACAAATGGATTTGAGTTCACGTGTCACTATTAGTAGCTGTTGTATCCTGGAGTTTCTGGAGAAATCTTGAAGGTGCTTGTTCAAACTCAAATAACTTGTTAATGTTCATATTGTGTAATTGTTCTGTAACCTCACCTATAGATGCTTCATTTTGAGGTAGTTCTTACTTTAGGTCTCTCTTGAAGCATATGAATCTCTTGAGTTTTGTCCAGTCATCACAGATGCAGAGAATTAATTTGATTTCTATGCTAACAGTTAACTTGAATTTCTCTTGTTTGCTTGCTTTTTAAACATCACGTTGCGAAGGTCTTAGACCCTTAGGTAGTTTAGAGACCTTTTGACTCTATTGATTATCTGAGAAAACTTTAGTCATTTGAATGCCCTCTGAAATTTGGACAATGTTGTACCAATTAGGAGGATGAAAGAAGAGTGACAAGACTAAAAAAATAATAATTAACCTTATATCTGGTAGAGTGTCTCAATCACAGAGTTTTCTTCCTTTGCGGCTTGGCGTTTGACTTTAATTTTGTTCTAGCTGAAGGGAGAATTACAGCATATGAAGGTACTCTTATTCATATATTTCATAAATGTATGAGATTTATTGGGGGATGAAGGGACTGGGGGGAGCAGCTCTGTGGGAAAGGCCCTGGGGTGCTGGCAGACAGCAAGAAGGATGTAAGCCATCAGTGTGCCCTGGCAGCAGAGGTGGCCAACAGCATTCTGCCTGGGCTGTGTCACCTGGCACATTGCCGGTAAATGGAGGAAAGTGATCATCCCCCTTTACTGAGCACTCATTAGATCACATCTAGATACTGCATCCAGGTTTGGGTCCCCCAGTGTGGGAAAGTTGTTAATTAAACTGAAATAAGTTCAGTGGAGACCATCATGCTTTTTGGGGCTAGAACCCTTGCCCTGCAAGGACAGGCTGAGGGAATTGAGCTTGTTCAACCTGGAGAAGAGGTGGCTTCAAGGGGGTGATGGACAGCAGCCCCTCAGTAACTGAGGGGAGGTTGTATAGAAGACAGACAGGTTCTTGACAGTGGTGTGTAGTGGGAGGATGAGCTAAACCAGACATAACTTGAAATGAGAGGTTCAGAACAGCCGTGAACAGATTATTTTTTTCCCATGAGGATAGTCAGGTGGTGTAGCAAGTACCTAGGGAGGTTGTGCCATCTCTGTTCTTCGAGGTTTTCAAGACCCAAGTGGATAGAGCTCTGGTGTGACCTCACAGCTGAGCCTTCTTTGAAGAGGAGGTTGGGCTAGAGACCCCCTGAGATCCCTTCCAATTTGAACCGATGCTACTACGGTACTCCAGTTTAACAACCTGCTGACAAGATTCAGCCCACAGTCCACTGCCATTTATCACGTGAATGTTCAGTTGTTTAATTAATCAATACACCTTTGCTTCAAAGATGATCTTAGGCCAAATCTTCTTCTGTGCTTACCTACAGTCATATTTCATTAAAAGAAACTGCAAGAGAGCTGCTTAGTCACCTTCCCTCCAGTGATGATGCTGGGTAGTAGGTAACTTTTTTGTATGTGTTCAGTCATTGCTATTAGGATGCTCAGTTTCAGCTGACTTTTCCGTAAAGGCTTGAGACAATATGTTGAGCTTTTAGCAAATCTCAGTCTAAAAATAAAAAGAACACCCAAAGATTAGGAAGTGCAAACAGTAATGTTAAGCCAACAGCATTAATACCTACCAAAAAGTCTTCAGTATAATTAGGTTATAATACTGCAATGTAAGAAAAAGTATAACATACGCGTAGTATGATTCTGTTAACAGAACAACTACTAACCTTTAAAAATTGTGTTTCTCTCTTGTAAAAACATGGGGTAATTTCTGAAATTTAGCACAAAACCACCAGTTAGAAAGACTGTAGAGGGAGTTAAACTCTGAGCTTTCTCAACCTGTTCAGGTGGTTGATGGGTGTCTTTGGGCACTCAAAGATTCCCAACCTATGTTATCCTGGGCAGCATCACACTGGTAGCTGTTTGCAGCTATCAGTGTGCACGTGCTTATCTGAACAGCGGAAAGCATCTGGTAAGAATGATCTACAGCTAATTAATTGCACGTGTATAGCAGCAGCTTGTGATGGCTCATCCGGCTCTGCTCGTAGTGCCTGCTGTACGGATGCGGAGTGCTGAGCAAGTCATGTGGAGGTAGAGATCAGTGGTCAAAACAGGGGCATGTCAGAGTGGGAAACATGATGATGGATGCATGAAGGGTTAGGGCTGATTCGCAGTTGGTAGGAAATGAGATTTTAGTCTTCATGCAGAGATATATGAAAGGAGACACGCGTCAAGAGTTTGACAGGTGTGGTGGGGAATGATTGGGTTTAAAGGTTTATCTGGAGAACTGGCTGCTAGTATTGAGTACTGCTAGTCCTAATTGAGCACTGCCACCAGTAATGGCAAACTGCTTGCAAATCCCTGTTTTAATTAGCCTGGAGGGTTGACCTTAGACTCACTGTTACAGGGGTGTCTGTGTACTGCTGTACGGAATTTTTCTCATGCAAATGTCTCTTCCCAGCTACAGTCCTGTTCCTAGCCCAGTGCTGCTTCTCTGTTGTATGTACGTTTAAAAGGAGAGCACTGTGTTCTGGGAATTTCTTTATGGAGCAGGAATCTGACATAATTAGGTACTCTCTGGCCATTTAAAGCAGTACAGAGTTTGGAGTTGTCAGGGAAGAGGACTACCCCCTTACTAAGATGTAGAGAGGAAGAGGAACTGGAGTCTCTGAAATGGAAGAAGAATTAGCCTGTAGAAAAGACATTCTGTTCAAAACTTTTTTTTCTTCTTTTTAATGAATAAAATTATAAGATATATTCAAGGTACCTTTATAAAACCCGAGTCCCTATTGCACATCTGAAAATATCCAGAGAGCACCTAGAAATAGCACCTGCTGTGCAGTCGATTCCATTTCTTGAAGGCAAGGCATTTTAGGATTAATGGAGTTCAAATAGCTGAGTGCTTAATAGGAAGAAGGGGAGCAGTTGGAGAAATTTAAGCTGTAAATTTTGGGTGATGTTCGGAAAACTTGTATCCAAGACTTCTAAAACTTTTCTCTGTTTTGAAAAAGAACAAAATAATTCCTTTAGAGGTATTTCCTAATGTCTTCTCTGTTTTGGTTTGTTTTTTTTTTTTAACTTCTTACTCCAACTTGGGTGTAAGAGCATGTTGTTTTTAATAGACCAGACATTTCAGATAGAAACTGTTAAACTCAGAGTTCAAGCCTATTAATGTTTGGGAATACTGGGATTCCAGGATTTTAAGTTTAAAAATTGTTGCAACTAAAGAGACAAATAAGAAACTCATCTACATACTGTTTGGATTCTTACCATTATGAAATAACAGGATGCTTAGACTCAGTGTATTGTATTTTCTGGTTCTTTAAATGCTTCCCATATACACTAAAATTTTATTTTCATGTAATAAATTAAAAATATGTTTTAGGATAGTGGAACTCATCTGTAATCTCATGAGGAGGGATATGTTCTGTTACTTCATGGTCCATAATACTCCCATTTATTGGAAGAGCCACTGCTGAATTTGAAAATCACTCGTGCTAGCCAGAGACCTGCAGGAGTTGTTTGAATGGTGCAACTGATTCTCTTGTCAAAAGTCTGTGTGCTGGATTATGTCTATTAGCGTTGATTTAGTTGCAATGACTTCATTCTGTTGTGAGAAGATAAAAATCAGGCAATATGGATTATTTTTAGAATATTCTGTATTCTAATATTTAAGTATGAAAAATTGGAGAGTCATACAATTGTTAGACTCTGAAGACAGCTAATGTGAAAGCTATGAGAAATGTCTGACAGGGTAAACAAATATTGTGTCTGTGTCCTATCAGTTTTCAGAAAATGTGGTCTGTAATTTGTGCTAAGTGATCGGTCTCATGACAACTGTATATGAGAACTGGACACATTAATACAATAGGCAGTTCTTAGAAAATAAAGTTTGGAAAATATTGCCTCTTTTTTCCCGAGTTTAGTATTTCCCAAATGGTGTATGTCTAGCCTTCTGGTTTTAACTGGCTTTAAGAAATCATGAGGGCTGATTATTTTGAGGCCATGTGGTCCTGAAGTGGTTAGTGTTTCCTTTGTCAATGAACCGAGTTGCAATTACAAGAATAAATCAGTGGATTTAGTTTAAAGCCAGTTACTTAGGTACAGTCATCAAAGAATTGCTTTTCCTGTGCACCCAGAAGGTGACAACAGCAGCAGCTTTAGGCTCTTCGCTGAGCAGTATGTTGGCATGCGAGGAAAAGATTTTCATGGAAAAAGCTGTCAACTATAAAGTACTTCTGTGGATGGGGTGGAGGAACTCATTTGTGTAGTAGCTTGCGCACCTCTTTTGTTTCACATACAGCAATTTGTGTGTCCATAGTCTGTTGTTTAAAAATGGATTTCCTGTCAGTTCAAGGTGACCTTACTGGGATCGAAACAGCAGAGAGCAAAGCTCAAATTCTGGTACCAGAACTATCTTCAGGAGCAAGTATAAAAGGAAACTTTTATGCCTAACTTGCATTTGCTTCAAGAAGATGCCTAGGAACCTTGTAGACATCTGTTCCACCAAGTTCAGTGTGAAATACATTGAAGCTTCAAAGTTGTCGGAAAATGTAGTAAGTTAGCAGCAAAATAAATGATCATTTCAAAATATCAGTCAGAATATGCCAGAAGCAGAGATATCTTTGAGGGTGATTGGTTCAACCAAAAGATGATGGCTTTGTATTTTAATGGAGTTTTCAGAAGGAGTGTGTGGAACAAAAGATAGGACAAGCAGATTCAGGAATTCCTACTTGTTGAAATTGTGAGACAGAAAAGATGCGATTGTGCTAACCCAATAAGACTTACCTTTATGGTCAGAGCAGAAGAATGTTGCCTAGACTTGATTCGTCTCACCTGAAGATGAATATCTAAAATAGATCAGAGGATGTTTAAGATTAGATGAGATGAATCTCGACAAAGGTAATACACCAGAATAAAACTCCTGTTTATGTGTACTCAAATATATTTTGTTCTCAAATGGAGTTTTTATTGGTTGCACTTTTTGACTATGAGTTAACATGAAAAGTTTTACTATAATACTTCTAAAAGAAGGAACTGTTTCTTGAGGGTTAGCAGATTTAAATATGGTAGTCACTTGTCTGATTTGAAGATTATTTTTTTTCTTGTTAATAAGCTCAGTGGAGTAAATTTTTTATAATTAACTGTCTAATGCATGATCATCACAAATAGTAAAATACTCTTTACAATCTTGTTCATGTCAAGTTTTAGTACGATTATAATAGCCTTTACATCATTCTTGCCAATTTCTCTACTAGGGAGCTGAGTTTGTGATTTATGTGCTGGGCAATTAAATGCATGTTTATAGACTGTTACCAGTTTTACTGTCAATTAAACAAACAAAGCACATGTAAATGGTCTCTGTGCCTGTTTTCAGTAAACACTTCGTTTACTTCTGCTTAACCTTGTGAATGCAAGGGAAATTTGTAGTTTAGGGTTGTAACCACATATGCTGCAGAAACTCAACTAGGTATTTGGAAGCTTTGCATAGTGTTTTATGAAGTCTTTAATGTTACTTAAAAATATTTGTTGCCTTTTCAGTACTATTCGTTGAGGTTTTAAGTGCATGTATAATTTTGATCAAACAAGCATTACATGGATTAAGGTGGTTCTTTTCTTGTAAATGTATAATACAGTATTCTTATATAATGTGGTAATGGAAATTCCTGAGCTTCAGTTCTCAGATCATTCACGTCTATATTAACAGTCAAATAATAAATTAGAAGAGTTGGCAGTTGTGCTGTTTAGCAATTACATCTTATAAAAACTGTTCAACAGTTGAGGTGAGTTTTTGGGGTTGTTCTGCTTGGGGATTGCTGGAGTGTTTTGGTTTGGGTTCCCCCCCCTCACCCTCCCCCCCCGAATTCTACAAGCAGGTCTAGTTTTCTTTAGTTTGCTTTATACTTGAACAGAAGTCAGTTGGAGTTTCAGTCTTCATAACAAGAGAGCCAAGATCTCCTGCTGTCTTTAGCTTCTTGAGGAGACTTAGTCATGATCTGTGCTGTGTTGTTGCAGTAGAACGTTGCGCATGATTGCTGTCGGAAAGATTTCTTTATTAATAATAGCTGTAGAGCCTTGGCTGAGGTTGTTCAAATACTAAATGAGTTCTGTCGCGTAGACAGCCTTATGAAGGGTACAGTTATTTATTGTGTGCCGTGTATGTGCTTATTATCCCAAATAATGTATCGCAGTGAGTGCTCAAATCGCCTTTCAAGCAGAAACATCTTAGGGTTTAATTGACTTTGCTGGTTTTTTTCTACCTCAGGAACTTTGCCTAAATGGACTTATTGTAAGTTCACGTTTTTGTTTCCTTTGCTATTTTACTGCAAGTCTGATTTTCTTTTTAAGTTTTTTCCGTAGAGGATGAAAAACAAATAACAAATGCAGATGAAATGTTTTTTACACTTGAATAAGTCAAGATACATTTCATCCTAAAGAAAAAGTTCTTCTCTAAATTATGTTTTGTTTAAATTTATGCAAATGAATAGCCCTATTTATCTTTAGAATACTATGGGCAAAGGGAATTTGCATGTTCCTAACATTAAGTTTATGTTAAAAAAAAATTGCAGGACTAGAGATTTCATTTTAATTTAGTGGGGTTTTTTTTAAGAATGCAATGTCTGTACATTGTGGTATCCCTCTTTCCAAAACAAGAATTATCAATATTGTTCATATTCATATGTAGTACAGTACTGTTATTATTTATACACAGAATAATTTTCACTGTGCTTTCCTGAAAACTGTATTACCTCGTGTTGTTATTTCAGGAATTCAGAAAAATTGTTGCAATCTTTCTGTATTCAGACTGAAATAAATGCTAGACCACTGCACAGTGTCTACCAACCAAAAAAATAATGTCAAATGGGGGCGAGGGGTGGGGAATCTTAGTGCAAGTCAAGGTTTATTCACAGATACCGAAGGAGTACAAGAAGCCATTTCCAAAATAAAGGTTAATTTCAGGTATCTTTTCATTAGTTGAGTACTTGTCCTTGCCTTTGAACTGAAGATGACCTTGTAGTTTTATGCAGTATATTAATTTAGAATTGCCATCAAAAGCTAAAATGGAAGGACTTCTTATTATTTCATTTCTGTAGCAGTGGGGATTGTACCTAAATGTGATTTAATATAAAGACTGTAAAGTGAGTAATGGTATGAATTTAGGACATTACGCCTCCATGTTCTCTGGTCTGTGGAAGATCCTTTTTGCATACTGTTCTGCAGGGTTTTGGGAAAGAAGCAGCCTCGTTTGTTCCTTTCTTCCAGCACTGGACATTCCTGTCCAGTCATTCTTGATGCAGCATTATAGAAAAGTTCGTCATTACTGCGTGGTTACAGTTTAGTTTATTCTGAGCCCATTTGTAATTCTTTCTGTTTATTTCTAGGAATTTAGAACATGATGAATTAAAGCTCTTTTGAGTGCTTTGTGAGGTCTTGTCTTTTGATCGTCAGTGGTTGATTTCTAAGCACTGCAAGGTTGAGCACTGAGAGAGCTCTAAGGTCATTGGAGTTGGAGGCAGTTTTCATTCAAAAAGGATTTTTCAAGTGAAGAATGAATTTTTCTAATAGACTAGAGCTTTGGAGGGTAGGAGGCAATTGGACTATGCATGTTTTATTGGCTTGGAAAATGCTCAGTAGCAGTTTAAATTGCTGTAGACAAATAATGGGCTCGTATCACCCAGTATCTTTCATTTGTAGTCTCTATACGTGTAGTCATTATGTAGTCTATGTTTTTAATTTCTTGTCTTTATAAATGCATTAGGTTCATAAATGAAGTTTTACTGTAAGATTTGTGTAAATATACAACGCATTATCTGTATGTCTAATTGAAATCTGGAATATACACGTCAGGCAAGCTAAGGGGGGGAATTGTTCTGCCATTGAAAGGTAAACAGAAAATTTTCCTTTTGCCTACACTTTTAAAATAATCTAAGCTTTCTTGTGTTACTTTAATAAGGAGTTATTTGCACATAATTCAGTTTTATTTTTTGCAGAGTTGAGTGTAAGTTTTTGAACTTTTTCGTCTGGTTGATTTTTGATTGTCAGTACTGGTGAGAATCACAAATCATTAAAAAAAAAAAAGAATTCTATGTCTGCAGGGCTTTTATAGTGAGAAGGGTTGTGATATCTGTTAGTTAAGACCAACAGTCAGCTAGGTGTTTACCGTGAATTCAGTTTATGCAGAGCTGAACTCATTAAGCGTCAGTAGATAGAGTTGCTACATCCATCTGAAAGATGTCTTTCCTCTTATACTTCATGTAAAACTGCTTTTCCCAGCGGCAATTAGCTTGACATTTTGTAACTTGCTTTCTCAGTTAAATTGTGCATGCCCCCCATCACTTGTTTGCTAAAAGCTGTGTGATGTGTTGTGGTAATTAACCTCTGTGTATGAATGTATAATTCATTTTATACTGAATGAATATGCTGAGTGTTTTAGAGGGGAGCTAATGAACTTTTCATTTAAGGACAAGGCTCACATTTTACTTCAGACGGACAGTCTTAATGTCTGGAACTTTTTTCATAGCTAGACAGTATGAGGAAATCCAATGCGATGCTATTTTTCTCGTCTATAAATGAGAGAAAACCTTTGCAGATAAGCAGTCTGAATAGCAGGATGAGAAGGTGGTTCATTAATTGAAGCCTCATTTTCAGTGATTAGTTCCCTACTTTTACAATGTTATACAGCACATGAAGCTATGTTCAAAAAGACATTGAGGATTACCTGCAGTTAGTATGCTGCCCAACAGTTCTGACAAAAATCTGATCCTGTGTTTCAATGACAGAAGTTTCATTGTGTGGCACGCTGAACTGGACTAAGGGAGGCTAAGAACTGACAAGTAGCTCTCTTCTGCATCCTTGCAGTGTAGCTACGAGAGATTCCTGTTTCACAAGTATAAAACTGAAGCACAAAGACAGCGACAGTGAATTTACTTCTTACATCTGTGCCAAGCTTTAAGAATATAAGCATCTACAAATGCCTTCATGTTTATGTGCTTGGGTATCTAGTGAGTCTGGGTAATTAATGCATGAGTCAAAACTCCTGACTGATTTCAAGAGATTGCGTCAAGCCCTGAATGAATTTCCATAGTAGAAGGAACTCTGTGGCACAAACTACTGGCCTGGCGTCCAACTGCTGCCCATGGATATATGTCCGCCTTCTTACTGTGACCAAAAAATTGCAACTACAGATTTTCTGTCCCATGTGATTAAGGATGACATGGTATCTCTGTTTTGCATATCATGAAAGATGGATTCACTCAAAGCTGAGCACTGCAGGTGTTTAGTTTGTATGTTTGGTTTGAAGTGACTGCTAAATTACTTTTTGAAAAGGAGAATAAAAAGGTATTTTGAAAAATAATGCAAATTATGCAAAATACAAAAATAAGATATTGTACCTGAAAAGTGGCGTCTCTAAAAACTGTCCTCCTGGCTATTTTACCTCATCAACTGTTTGTCATTGAAAGTGGAATTGGCATTGTTTCCCTGAAAGCCATTTTTAAAAAATCCAACTTTTATAGATTTTGTATTTCAGTTTCTTAAAAGGATACAGTATTGCAGCATTGTTATGTATCTGTAAAATTAAGAGAATTGCGCTTTAAGAAATGTTCATATCGCAAGTTATTTTCTTATAGTTGGATGTGTTGTGAGAACAAGATAGAGTCATGCTTAAGCTAATGTACTAATTACCTTGGGGCTATTTATCTGCAGAAAATGAAGTCTAAAAGACTGACTGAGTAGATCTTTAATTTCTTGTAGTTCATCTTTACTGCATTCAGTTAAAAGTTGCATTTGGTTTACTTTTGGTTTGTAAAATTTTTCTTACAGTTGTGCATTGAGGCACAGATCGTGCTTTCCTTTGTTTAAAATGATTAACTGAAATGCAGAACTTTTTTTTTTAAGAAAAAAAAAAGCATTTTGCTTTTTATTAAAAGAGAACCATAAGAAGTAAAGCATTGAATGATTGATAAGGCGAAAACCAGGCATATATCTGGGCATCTACCAATGTTTTTCAGTAGAATTAATGTTCAGGATTAGATTGGCTATAATAAAATTATAAGCAGCACTCCAAATAAATTGGATACACTGGCACGTCATACGAGCCATTCGAAAAAATAGCCTAGCACTTCTCAGAAGCTGTAATTGGTATGTTGGTGGTGGTGAGGGAAAGTAACACTTGTAAAGCAGAACGTGAGAACCTTCTCAGACGCAACACAGAAAGTGTTAAAAGTTAAAGTCCCCCATTCTGTTTGTGTCCTGGAATTTGCAGTATAAGGAATGAATATTATGGCAACTTTGATACCTGTTCAGTTTGAATGTCTTACATATCTGTCTCAGATTCAACACTATAAAACATTAATGTAGAGGTGTTAACAGAAATTGTGTTGTAGTTTTAAAGGTGTCTGCTATGTTAAAAATCCTATAGTATAAAGTACAGGCATGAATAACTGAGGACAGACAGCTCAAGGAAAACAGGCGGTTTTTTGTAATTACCAGTTTGAAAGAAGACCTCTGGAAAGAAGATCTGTTTATTTTATGTGGTCCTCCTATACTGATTCACTCAGCACGTTCAAAGGAAGTAAACAAAATTTTTATTCCTGAAATCAACTTTTCAAAGATTTCTACAGCACCGCTTGACTGCCTTCATGATTTGATCTGTTTAGGTTACTTTTCTTCCTGTTTAAGTGATAGTATCCTGCCATTTACATGGAAAATGAGGAATGAAGCATTTTTAAGTGCAATTTGACAGAGACCACTTATCTTCTGGAAACCTCTCTGTCTGCTATTGTTGCAGTAATATTTAATATTGCAAATATTACGTTGTATGTGCTTGGAATCTTGTGGTATATATATTTCTGTGATCATATCCTATTTATGTCTACTGCCATTATAAAATACTGCTTGGCAATATTTCAGATTTACCTTTATCAACAGTTATGACAACGTTTTGTAGTTGCCATTGTTTGTTTACCTTTAATTCACATAAGAGGTGTAGTATTGCAATTTTTTTTAATCTTTTTGTAAACTTGATTGAGGACAGTGATGTGTTTCGGTTGAATACTTGTTCTGTGCTTGTTTGTGAGAAGTATGCCCTGCCTGAGTATTGGGTTTTGCCATACTTCTACAATTCTGATCTCCAGGATGTGGTGTCCTGAAACAGTTAACTAACATTAAAGATATTTAAAAACTATATATTAACAGATTGAAGTGCTCAGAGATTATTTATAAAATGTAGAACCTCACCCACAATGTGTCTGTCACAGATGGAAAAAATGAATGTATTGACAAGTGTGTAGTCCATTGAATAAGTTTATAGACCTAAAAATCCTAACCAAGATTGCCAGAAATTAACAGTTTGTTTCCAGTACTGGATGTGAATTATCTTAAGCAGAAGCGTAAGTCCCATTAGGCAGACAATTCTTTTTTGCCTGCATATCAGGAGAAAGTAATTTACTTTATTTTTCTGAGAATGTGACTGTGAAATTTGTTCCTGAAACATTAGGCAGACAACATGGTGCAGTTTTAACTTGTGTATTTGGTAGGGATAAATATATACCACATTCTCATTTCCTTCTAGAATGAATATGCCAGAGAAACTTGCCATATATGATCAGATTTCAGAAAAGCCAGTGCTTGGCTTGCAGTCTGCTTCCAGACTCTTCAGTCTACAGGTTGTTTCATGTCTTGATGATACTATGCATGTTTAGACTGGCTGTTTTCATGAAGTCATGAGAAATAACACAGACTAAAGTGATCTGTGTGCTCAGAGAGGTACCTATGCAGCCCAGATTTTCAAAGGAAATGGAACAGCTGTATTTGAGAACATGTTTTTATTCTTGTAGTAGCTCATAAAAGTACTGGCATCTGACTAAACATTGGAGTTTTTGTCATGTTCACTGAAGGAAGAATGTACTCTTATTCTAAAATACCAAGGAAAAATAATGATTCTAACTTTGCTCTTATCATATGTTGTGTCCCCAAATGTGTTGGCCACATCCTATAGGTAAATCTTCTTATACTGGTAGAGTATGCATTGCCTGCCTAATCAGCCTCTCTAGTTTCGTAATTTGATGTAGAAGTTATTGGTGTCAAGCCAAGGTTTAGGCTTCCCTATGAACATGAATCATTGTAGCGTCTTCACACTTCACTGTCCTTCCAAGCAGTACAAATGCCGTACTCTTTTGATAATGAACACAGGGCAAATTATACAGGGAATTATCAAAATACAGGGTATTATCAAAAGAACTCACCGCCATTTTTTCAACCACGTTGTGTGTACACAAATTGCTCTGTTCAGACAAATGGAGTTGGGAAATCAG
This sequence comes from Anarhynchus alexandrinus, assembly GCA_008711295.1. Lineage (NCBI taxonomy): Eukaryota > Metazoa > Chordata > Aves > Charadriiformes > Charadriidae > Anarhynchus > Anarhynchus alexandrinus. The sequence goes on from VUYV01000270.1 coordinate 88,803, forward strand.
GATGTAGTATATAGTAACTTTCTTGTGCTGTAGCCTTATACATTATAAGAGGATATAACTAGTCAACATACACAGCAATTTTAGTACTATAATTCGTGTTAACAATACAGATAATGTAGTGGCTGAGAGCAAGAGGTGAAAAAAATGATTAAATGTAGCAGACAGCACTTTTTCATAATGATTTTTGGTTTTGGTGCATAGAATACAAATTGGATAGAATTTAATTGCTAAATCTGGTTAAGTGTAAAATTAATTTTAATATGGCTTACGTGAAACAATAACTTTGATATAGTTGAGAAGCAATTTAAAGAAGCCACTGGTTACTTAGGTTATGGTTTCAAGTTTATAATCACATTTTCTTAAAGTTCTTTGATACTGCACCTCCTAAGAATGCCTCCTTAAAGTGAAATGCTGATGTTAAGGGAAGATATTTAATTATGCTGCATTATGGAATTTAAGTGGATAACTGCTGATTGTTAAGTACTGTGTGTGTGTGTTTAAAAATGTACAATGTCTCTTTTAAACATAGTACAAGAAATACACAGAGAAAAACATTGTGAGTAATAAGTGTTTTGTCCCATCTACCTTTTGACAGGAGAATTAGATGACAGAGAACAGGCAAAGCTGGAAGTAAAAGTATGGGATCCAGATAGCCCCCTTACTGACCGTCAGATTGACCAGTTTTTAGTTGTAGCACGGTAAGATTAAAATCCTCTAATAAAAAAAAATTCCTTTTCCTTTTCCTACTGACTATTTATTCCCCTATATCGTGTTACTCAACTTGTTTGCCATTTTGTGAGCCCTTCTCTTTCCCACAGTTAGCTAAAAGAGAAAATCAGACCATAGTCTTCTGCATATTTATTGAAGCTACCAATACAGAAGAGAGAAAAAGAGAGCGAGTTTTGGAATAATGCTACACTGCCTGTATTTCAGGTTATAGTAGAATTTGATACTTTAAATGTAGACATCAGTCTCTTTTCCCCTCAGAGTAAATGAAACAGGATTTCAGTGCTAATATTTCAGTCTTGTGTTGTAGTACTTGGAATTTCGTAGTGTAATATAAAGTTAAAGAGTAGAAATAAAGAAAATGTTAACAAATGAAATGGATGCAGAACTTGCCTAATTTCCATATAAGCTGAAAAATATGCAGTGCAATTATTTTGTATGAAGGTTGAAGTAAAAGTTTTGAAGTGATGCATTTCATTAGTGAAAAAAATCTGGTTAGTTCATTTTAGAAATTAGCATATGATTATGCAGATTTATGAGAGGAACATCAAAGGAATTCAGAAATACCTTTAAAAATAATTTCTCTTTAAAAAACAAAACAACTTTCAAAACTTCTTACTGAAGGATGTCTCTACACTCATAAGATATAGCATGTTTCACCTGTCCTGTAATTCATACTTACAAATATAGTACAAAGGTACTGTTCTAATAATGACAGAACTTTTAATTACAGATAATGTAGGGATTTTATTCTGAATTGCTCCATCTCCTGTATTTTCTGTAACCTGGTTGCAGAGCGTAGTCTCAGATCTTCTTAGGCAAATAATCCTTTTACATTGTTTCCAGGTTGTTCTTTATTTTTTCTTCCTTTTGAACAAAGCGTTTCAGGAAGGAAATAAAGAGAAGTTGCTTTGTATTTTCCAGCTTCTGTGTATAGTGAAATGGGTTGCCGATTTATTGTTTTACAGTTTAGTGCTGATCCACCTGGGTTTCTTCTTTCTCCCCCACTTTGTAGCACTGTATCATTTCTATAGAGTAGTAAAAATTGCCTGCCCCTCTAGAATTTCCAAGCAAGCCAGAGGGATGCATGTGAGCATGCATCTGTTCAGAAGATCACAATGCTTTGTGGATGCTCCACAGGTAGAACAGAACCCAGAAAACAGAACTATTTCTGTCACCAGCAATATAATACCTGGATATGTATGGGCAGACTGTTGTGTGGAGCCTTAAAAATACCATCTGTGTGAAGATTACATTGAGGAGTTCGTTCATTGCTTTCACATCCCTCTACTGCCCATTTTGCAGCCGCTCTGCGGAGCTGTAGTAGTATACTGTGAAGCTGAAAACAGTCCGGGAGGAGTGTAAGCGGTCTACTGGGAAGTGACAGAGAATAAATGTCAGAGAATAAATGCAATTTTTAGAGAAAAAGATTCTTCTCTCTTTGCCCCCTTATGTAGATTGTAATGCTGTGCCATGGCCAAGATTGCATTTGTTTACAAGCTGATAAATTTCTGTTAAAAAGGTTTCTGTTACAGAGGGAGTGGGTCTTGGTCATAGCTGACTAATTGTAGCTATCCAAGATCTTGTGGTAGGCAATCATTAATAGCCATCTGTAAGCAGGTGTTACTCAGGTACCACTTATTGATGTTCTTCCACAAAACTCCATTCATCTTTGTAAGCTGCTTTCGAACTGACAGAGACTATTTCCAAGTTGCTATATACCTGTATTCCCAGGCTGCAAGATCACAGTTCTGTTGCATTAAGTGCTGCTGAGATGGATTTTCACCAATTTCTGGAGAAACAGTTCTCCTGTGATGATTGTGGCAGCTTTAAAATCAGTATGTTGCGTGCTTGCACGTAAAGGCTTTCATTATACTGAACTTTTAAAAAAAGCTGCTTGAGTAACAGTGGAGTTGGTATTGTGATCTGTTAAACTGTGCTTACAGACTCGGAAGATATTTCTGCTGTGGCCTAACTGCAGTTCACTGTGCGTTGACTGTGCCTGCTGCGTTTCCAGTGAGAATGGTATTTCTCTGGTTTCTGGAAGTTATATTGTTTTGCAAATTTGAAATTCTGACAATAAGAACGTTTTCCTATATGTGATTTTGGTTAAGTGTGTGTATGCTATCTGTATTTGAAATCTGAACAGCATTTTCACATGATCCTTTTTACATGGTGCATCAAAGGCATCGAGTATTTCTTCTCAATTTTTTCAGTCTGCTCTGGCTGAAGGGAGAGTTGCTTTTGTCCTTGTAGGCTTCAGCTTTTTCAATCACACAGGCGTGCTTTGTTGGTTCTTTAGAAGGTGTTTAAACATTCTCTTTTTTTCTATTTGTATTGCCCATATGCAAGAACCTTTATATGTGAAGTAGGTTATGTAGCTTTCCCAGTCTTAGGAGGTTTGTTTACTGTCTCAGGAACAAGAGGCCTTTTTTCTAGGTTTTTATGATTGGTCGGTCCGGTATGCAATAATCTGCTGGATATCAAAGTAGTAGGATATGCCTGTCCTGTCCACAAGTCAGAGGTAGCTGTGCCAGAAAAATCTATGGAGATTTTGAAAAAAGCGTAAGAGCGCTTGGGAGTGGAAATATCCTTAACCTGGAGCTCCCAAAGTAGTCTTGCTTGATTGTGGATTTACAAATCTTGAAAGTAACTTATTGCTACCACTGAAGCATCATTTGGGCAAGGGCCTCTTGCTTGAACTAGCACAAGCATCTGTTAGGAGAAGCTCGAGGCTTCAGAGTAACATATTCCGGTTTTGAGTTATTTTTTGGGTCATTTATAATCTGGCAGTGAGAATTGCAACACCATTTTCTTCTCCACTCAAAATAAGATACAGCTTCATGAACCATTTTTTTTTCTGTCGTATATATTACTGACAACAGTTCTACTGTGTCTGCTAGCTTCAGAGGACTCTTGAGAAGCTGCAGCAGCACTTTATATCTGTTCACGTTGGCAAATAGTACCATACAGTAGTAGTGGATTTGTAGAATGGAAATGCTTGGTGCTGAGGAGCTAGCATCCACACCGTGCTCTTTGTGAGCAGTTTTATTTTTAGGCTAACTCTAATCTAGTCCTGTGGACTAAATATTTATGAGTATGTGGAACTACTGTTTAACTTAAAAGAAATCCAGTTTGTACGCTACAAGATACCTTTTAACATTGGTTGAAATGCAGTAGATAAAGATGCTGAGGACAGTTGCTTTGAAACTTGATTCCTAATTTGAACTAAAACACCGATATAGACACACACAGTTTTCTCCAGTCATCAGTCTCTATCATTCCTAATATACAAGGAATAGTCAATTTCCTTGTGAGATCTCATGTTCTCTTTCTAACTCTATTCCAATTTGCATGGTATTAGCAAATAGAAACTTTCCTGTTGTGTGTATAACATAATCGTCCTGTTATCATTACATGATAAGTTTCTGGTACATTCTAGTTCCAAGTATGTACTTTAAGATGCAGTGAAACAGTTAACTTAGTTCTTTTATTCTTCTTCATCTAACTAGATTATCAACATGCTCTTCTGGAAGGAATATATCCCTAAATCAAGCTATTTTCCAGACATTTGTGGTTTCAGCTTATTTCCAACTGAAACAGAGTTTAGAAGACTAATTAAAATAACCTTAAAGCATTGCATCTCTACCTTAAAATTTTGTTCTTTAATTGCTTTGAAATTAAAATGGCATTGCATACCTCTGGCTAACATAACATATTTCTATTCATTTGAATGCCTGCTTATTTTTTTGATGTAAAATCGCAGAAGAATGGAAAATTACGTGTCAGTCATTTTGAATTAGAGGTTGATCCTTTCTGTGTTGTTTCCACTTTTCCGTTTTCTCTAAGACAGTGATTATATTCATTTGCTGTTGGTTACTATTGATATAGTTATAAATGCTCATGGTACGTGGAGGTTTATTTGTTACAGGAATTTATCTTACAGTGAGGAAGGGAACACAATGCAACTTCAACCAGCAATGTGTCTTTGATCGTACTGAGGAAAAGAATACACTCGTCAACTGAGAACAATAAGTAAAAACATTTAAAAGTGTGCTCAAATAGTAATACTCTGTTCTTGCAAGATAATTCGGTGTAGTCAGTGGCAGTAGATAAGACTCCCAAAGCTCATCAATGAAAATAAATACATAAAGTCACTGGTTTGAAAGCTTCAATATTAGTGCGCTGCTGAATTCTCTTTAGGTGGTGAGAAGTAAGAGGAATAGGAGTTCATTAAAGAAGTAATGAAATTTAATGGCAGAATTACAACATAAAATTATGCGGTAAAGGTGGTGAAAATCGTTATGCCAATGCTGCACTCTGAGCTAGATGTTTGCTAGCAAGGTGAATTACGGCATCTAATTGTAGGCAGATGGTTTGGCAATAGAAAGGAAAAATATGTTCTCATCAAGTTTACTAGTAGTATCAAAAATACTATGTCTCTGCCTCTCTGTCATGCTTGGCCAATACATGTTTATTCCTTTGTACATTTTGTGTTACTATATTTCTTCTTGACCAAATTAATTTGAAAACAACTAATTCAGACTTGGAGCTGAATTTCTTTTTGCATCTTTTTTTATGAATTTTGATCTATTGTACTTTAAAAAAAAATCTGCAGCAGCGTTTTCCTGGACCTGCTTTTTGGGGGCTGTAAAACTCCTCCTCTGTGACTGAAATTGCAGGATGAAGTACAGATGATCACTTAAATCTTACCCTGTGAATTAAACTACTTGTATGCGTCAGATTCTATTTCTGTTGAATAATAAAAATTTCAGATATGTTCCATTTCTATTAATTTAGTAGTGAAACTGAAGGTCCGTTGTGGTGTGTGGGGACATTCTATGTAATGCCACCCCCTACCCTCACTTTGAGAGTCTTTCAGAGAAAGAACAGTGGCAGGTGACTTTCATGTTTATCATGTCATCTGCCTTTGGGCTTTAAATATCTGAAGTGATAATAACGAAGCATAGCACTGTACAGACAGTTGCTTAGAAATGGAAGGAAAATGTGTCTTCAGGAACAGCGTCATATTACTATGAATATGTTCTTCATGTCACATTGTGCATTATCTAATAAAAATCTCGGGTATTTTTAAGCTTTAATTAATACTGTGCTGATGACAACATATCTCCATTGAAGAAGTATGTTTTTTCTTCTTTCCAATATTTTAAGTATCACAAGACTCTTAAGGAGCAATCAGGTAGTAATTGGCTGTTTGTAAAATGCTCTTATTGATAGCAGTCTAAGAGGTCATATTTTAGGACTGTTTTCAACTCATAGTGAGGGGGAACATCGATGTAATGATAAGGAAAACAAAAAGCTCTCCTAATACGTAGGAAACCGCCAAAGATCCACTTAATTACTTTCCTCAAAAACGTTAACTCTTGAGGTGAGGCATAGGTCTCATTCATTAGTCTGCAAATACGTGAGGAAAATTGTGAATTTGCAGATTCATGTATGCACAGAGGCGGTTTGCTTTAAACAGATTTGTTCAGAGTGTACCTACTACTCATGTGGTATCACTGAAACAGAGAAACAATGTGTAAAAGTGAACAATTTTAAAATAAACATCCTCAGATTAAAAAGGATCTCTCTCAGCTGGGTTTTCAAGAATACAAGGTACAAGAAAATAGAGAGTTACTGGCCTGGATCCAGGACTTTCTGGATCTGATTTGATGCCAGACTGCTGTTGGGACTGGGGAGACTAGTGACTATTTTTATTTCGATGTATAATCACAGTGGTTCCGGATTTTCTTTGGTAAGTAACGTCCCTTGTCAGAACTAGTTACTGATGAGCAATTGAATCTTTAGAAATGTGTTATGACAGCCTCTTGCATTTGCTGCTTCATAATTTCATTGGCTACCACTAATATTAATCTTATGCAAAAATTTGGACAATTACTTTCTTTAATGCCTTAGACTTGAGTTACAAGAAATTCGGAGCAATGTATTTTCTGCGTTCAATACCTAAATTGAAGTTTTGCCTGAATATAGGGCACACAGGCACAACAAGATGATGATGAGCTGCTTGATCCCTAGAGAGCTCACTATAGGATTTTTTTTTGGACGTAGGTATTGTTGAGTTTTGCTGAATTTGTGGATTTATTCCATAGTCTTAGATCCTGGCCCCGGATTATCTTGATTTGGTTTATGTTTGTACGGTTATCAGCTGCAATCTCTGTTATAAGTCCTTGAGAGAACATTTGTGGTTCTGGCCTTTAAGGTAATTAAAACAAGGAAACCCTAATTAAGGAAACACTGGATCATTTGGTCTAGCCCTTAAAGCTCTTATACCTGCTTACTGATACAGCCTGTGCAGAGAGTGATCTCTCTGCTGATAGCACCAGTGGTTTATCATTCTTGTCCATCTCTCTGCCACCTGTGTAATTCACTGCCTGTGTGCCTTTTGGCTTTAGCTTATTTTGGGAGGAATTGGGAGTGTTGGTTTCTGTTTGAAGTGGCAGTACTTTAATTAATAGTTGAATAACTAATTTGACTAGCTTGCTGAGCACATTTTTTTGGTTACATGAGTTTATTATTCTTATTATTGACTTAAGTATGCTTTCAATTAAGTGTTTACAGTTATTCTTTGGATTTTACCAACTTAATGGAACATTTACATTCAAGAGTCTGCTTAAAAGAAAAAATTAGTAGTTAGGTTCTGACTGTTCAGCCTTGGCTTAATACTGAGTTTTATTTTGGTAGCAGGTAGGTGGAGACGTTAGTATGTCTTCTGGAAGTAGGCATTGGTTAGTTGGGGTATTGTTTTTCCTTTTAACATTTTTAAAATAATTCTTTGGTGGTATTACTAGGAAAAAAAATCATGCAAGGAAAAATGACAAAGGAACTGTTTGATCTTTGTATGAATGTGTTCCTTATGTCTGTATGTTAAATGGAAAAACATAAAAAATAATGTATTTTAATGATTTCTAAAATGAATATTGGGTTTGGATTGCATGGCTAGATTGTACAGAGCACTGTATGTTGCTGTGAAGTTTTGAGAGTAGTTACTATTTAACAGCCAAATGCTCTAGAATTCCTACACTTATTTGAATTGTCTGAAAAACTATCTTTCAAAAGTTTCCAGGAAGAGGTGAACCGGAAGTTAAGGTGATTTCAACATATAGCCACAGACACACACACCCCCCTGTCCGTCCCCCCCAGAATGGCACGCGGCCTATGCTCTATGGTGGTTCTTACTTGCTTTGCATTCCCTTACCCCATGCTCCCACACACCATTCCTCTTACGGTTGCGATCCTCTCCTACTCCATACAGCACTGGAAACAATGTCAACGAGTGCATCAATTCTTATCTCTTTATCACTTATTCAAAATCAACCTGGCTTTATATTGTGTCTTAATTTTGACTTCGCATACTGGGCAACATAATTCACAGATGCTTGGGCTCTGAAGTCAGCCTAAGAGGTTTGGTACAGTAGAGAGTGACTTGTGAGGATGTACTCTTTGTAATTTTCATAGCATACTCTGATTTTATTTTAGAAATATGGTCAAAAGAAAATAGTGTTAATTATGCAAAAGAAAGATAAGAAGCTAGTAGGTAGCAGCAGAAGGGAAATACAGTCATGCCGCATGCTGCTTTACTGGTTTGAACAGCAGCGACAGAAGGATCACAGGAAAGACTGTTTAGCTGCAACCCTTATTAATGCCAACATGTTTAAAGGGGTTGACTGACTATCAGGAAATGTGTTCACAATAGAGCCTTATTATTGGGACTGATTTGTGGACAAATAGTGTTTTATGTACTGCCAAACTTTTTAAAAAAGAAAATAGAATGTGTGTGTGTTCTTGTCACATATTTGCCATCTCTGCAAAGAGGGAGCAAAGGTTGTTGAACAACTTTTGAATATAACTTATTTATTCCGCAGCCTTTAGAAATTTAAGCAGTTAATATCTGGAGTGTGTGAATCACTGCTGTTGAATCTTAACTAGTTGTGTTTTATAAGTTTTTGGCAGCAAGTACTGAAACATGTATTCAGTATTAAATGTTTTGAGACTCAAGATAAAATTGCAATAATGCATGTTATTACCAGTTTCTTTACAATCAATAATACACCTTAATGATTTAAAATCTTGGTGCACATTGCGTTATTTTATTGTTGAATATTGGGTTTCTAGTACACAGCAATGGGACACTTTCAGTGTGTTGATCTCTATCAATGACATTCCTCGTTAGTATAATTCTACACTTGCAACTTGTGTGAAATGGAGCTGCTGAATAAGGCTCCAGTCCTTTAGTCCAGAGGCTTACACTGTATTAAAAATGTTTGGTGATTAATTGGATCTTTGCATTTAGAAGGACTTATGTCATAACTGGACCAAATCATTTTTTCTAGTATCATAGTGACACAGTGCTCCTCAAGAGTCATTATGCAACTCAGGGTGCTGGAGGAGCTTCTGTTCTATTAATTAATGATCTTTCTCATGTGTTGTTGCATCTTTGCTCATTTCCTCTATGGTATGCTGAGCCCAGTCAGATTCTCTTACGCATCTTTCTCTTCGCCATGTATGCTATATCATAGATGTGCTTCCAAGAAAAGTTTGCCATTTAGACCAGTCACTGTCATGCTAATTCTCCATCTCTATACCTTATCTTTTGTTGCTCTGGTAAGTCTATTAAATGCCATGTACAATGCATCAACAAAGGTGCAACAAAAAGGTAAAAGTTTCGAGAAAAATGTGTCCAGTTTAATATGCTGAAATGCTTCTAATAAGTAGGCTGAGAGGTCCGTGTATTTCATTATTACATAAAACCTGTGACAAAAGTATGTTTTTGGAGGTGCCTAACACTATGCTAATATATAATAATTTACCTGGAAAGAGTGGACGTGTATTACCAAAGTGAATAAAATGTTATTAATTTCCTCATGGGGACACAGTGAAACCTCTTTTTTAATGGTATTGTAATTTTTTAAAGTGTTTTGGCTTTTTAATTTTAAAAAGAATAGTCATGGTTGTAAAGCCTAAACTGAGTAAAGTCTCTGACTTCATAATTAATAAAAAATTGGTACATTAGAATTCTCTTGAGTATCTTTTGTTTCCGTGCTGTTCTTATGTGTAGGTTGTTACTTTTGGGAGAAAAGGTCAGGATTTTTACTGCAGCGCTTGGAGATTTGTCTTTATCAAATTGTCCTTTGTTGTTAGCAAAGATCTGAAATCTTAAGAGTAACATTATGTGACTTTTCTTTTTAAAAGAATGCTTTTATAGATATGACATAGAGTCTAATAAAAAAGGTTAAAAAAAAAAGGAGGTAAAGTCTTTCTGTGCATTTACTGTCTACTGTTTCTCTGTTGTAGTGCGGTTGGCACATTTGCTCGAGCACTGGACTGCAGTAGTTCTGTCAGGCAGCCTAGTTTACACATGAGTGCAGCTGCTGCTTCCCGAGACATCACACTGGTAGGTTGCTTGTTAAAAACCCTACAACTTTTTTTACATCTGTGAATTCAACAATATTACTCCAGAGTCCCTGTCCTCTGGTTATCTGTTTTCCTTTAGATACCTGCATGCCAGGTGCCTGTGTGTATTGTAGATAACCCTGTGTGTTTTCTGTAAGCATGTTGGTGCTGCCCTTGTAATCATACTGTAAATCACGTCACTTCAGCTGAAATTTATTTAAATATAATATATGTGATAATTTCCAAAGCAGGACAGATAATACACATTGCATAGGGATTCACTTGGTACAATTGATCAATAGTGTGATTTAAAGCATGCAGTAATAAAGATGGTTGAAAATTGTTTAGATAATATTTTATACTTACTATACCTGTGTGTTAGTAAATTTTCTAAAGTATAAGCAATCAGACTGTGTAACCAGCTTTTTGAAGAACATTTTACTTAGAATATCCTTAGGATGTTTCCTTAGTTTGTTAAAGTATTCGCTGTAATATAAGCCACTTGCATCTTTTAGAGGAAGTTAAAAATATATCAATTACAGACCAAAGTTTTGTCTCTGTATATTCATATTAGCTGAGATGACAAGATGTGCTACGGTAATAAAACCCTACCAGGAAAACTATGTGAGGAAAAAAAAAGCTTACTGCTTCATAGAATCAAGTTTGACTTAGATTTCCAAAGACATCAGCGGGAGTTGTTTATTACTTTTAAGTATTTCTGTATAGAATCATGAAGATGATGGTTAAGGCTAAAGTAGATTTCCTATTCATCAGATACTTGAGTATTTGAACTAGAGGACACTTAATGAAACAAACAGATCAGTTTGAAATAGTTAAGGTACTGCCTTATATAGTGGCTAGAGAGCCCCTGGAATTTAGTGCCACAAATTTTTGTAGGAACAGACAGTATCAGCAGGTTAAAAAAGGGGTTAGAAAAGTTATGGACTGTGGGTCCATAAACAGGTACTGAGGGAGAATAATTCCCAAGGTTTGTAGATGCTGGTGAATGAAATGGGAGTTGACCTCAGACTGTGATTAAACTTACTTATTTTCTCTTAAGTTAACATCCCTTGGTACTGCTGTCAGAGACAGAACGCTTAGCTAGATAGGTGACTGGTCTGATTCAGTAGGGCAGTTCTTATATTCCGGATAAACCATGTTTATTAGTATAAGGAGAAAAATATTTAATTTCTTACATTTTTCAGTATACTCACAGGCTATTAAACAGGAAACTGATTTAGTCTGCACTACAGACTAGTGTAGTAAAGGCAGTGGCAAAATGTAATGTTTTCAGTAATGCTCAAAATGAGTTTTCTGTTTCACACTTGCTGATATGACCTCACCAACATAATGCTGTTCACATTAAATGCTTTATTTTTTCTATCAAAATAGTTTTTTAGTTTAACTTTTTTCATTTTATTGAGACTGCATTGGATGAAGAATTTCTAATAAATCCCACACATTGTGCATCCTTCTTACTGTATTCAATGATTAATAGAATAAGTTCATCCTTATACCACTTTCTTTTTGTTTGAAAGTACATGTGCAGTGCCGCTAATAAAGGGATACATTTAGTGTTTGAGTGCCATATAAATGTTTCTGCATTGCAAATGATCCATTAAGTTCCATTACACTTAATGAAAGGCATATCTTATAATGAGGCACCAGAGGAGTCACCCCAGGTTTAATTATTGTGTCTGTCTGTTCTCATTTTCCTACCCCCTCAGCTTTTAAAAACCCTTCTCTTTTGCTCTTTGGCAATGTACTTCCTTCTAAGTTAAGAAAAGACATATTTGTCATTATAGTAGTTATTCTTTCAGACATTCCCATGTTAATTGGGAGCATATTTTGAGCAGGAGTTAAAGTTAGTACAGACATTTGCAGAACTTGTGGTGTATCTTATGCTTTGAAAGGGATGTAGGTGCATAACCCTGAGAAAATTATACTGTCTGTATTCTTCATGCAAAGCAGGTAACTCTTGCACCTGAAGTGCTATTAATGGGATTTCTGTTCACCACACCTCTGGCTTTCCAGTATTCCTAACTAGTTGTTTCAATTAGAGATGACTGTAAACAGATTGATTAAAAAAAATGCAATAAATATATAGGTTATAAACATGAGTAAATTCAGGGTGGATGTACACATTAGGGGGTGTTGCAGCTTAACAGCAAGTGAGATGCTACTTTCAGGCTTCCTTATTTTGAAAACACGGGGAAGGTGATGAGACAGAGCAGGAAACAACCAATGCTTTTAGAAAACACTACTGAAAGACATGAAATTATGTCTGTTTACCATCTTAGATGATAGTAAACCTTCTTTTCTTGCAGTGATAAAGACTTGTGAGGCAAACAACTTGCATTTCTGGCCTTCTCAGAGGCAGTGTTTTATTTTATAATTAAAATTGATCTCTGAGAAGAGAAGGAAACTGGGAAGACTTCCTGTTCCAGATTCCTAAACACTGCGTAGTGTATATACTGATGGTGAGAGCCATTAAAGAAAAGCAGGGTGATGGGATCACTCGCTCCTTGTGGTGGGCTTGTTCGGAAGAGCCCGTGCTACTTTACTGTGAGGAAGTAAATCTGGTTTGGGGTGTCTCGTCAAAATGAAAAGCATGAACAGGTTTTTCCTTTGCATTTTGAACAATAACTTTTTAATTAATTTTATTAGGCTTCCATATATGTGGCTCCTAAGATGAACAGACTTAAAATTATTGAATTATGGAATGATTCCAGTTTGAGTGCTTTGTTGGAGGCAGTTCAGTCTAGTTGATTTAACTGACTACTGACATTGCAGCTGTTTTGGGAAGTGTGTTGCAGCGTGTTTGCAGCATGCCCTCTCATTCCCTTTCTTTCCAGCTCCATGCTGCCCTTCCTTGGCTTTTGGTGGATAGTTTCTTCCTTTAGCTGCTTAAATTTGGACTCTAGTTCCCTCTATCTGTGTAGCTAATACCTTTCCTCTGGTGGGACTCCTTGTCTGTGGTGGACACTATGCTCTGGGCAAGAGTTCTTAGAAAAGGGTGGTCCTTCCTCTGTTCTTCAAGCTCCTATTTGGGAGAGGCAACACCAGGTCTTCCCAGCCTCCTGCTCCTTAGGTATCAGATACCCAGTAGTTGTTTCTTGCAGTCCTGTCATCCTTGAGTAAAGGGGATAAAAAGGAGATACTGCAGGACTTTTTGTCTTGGGCTCTAGTAGTGTCTTCTGCTCTTGCTAGCACAGTTTACTTGTTGCCATGTGGGAATTTGATTGCAGGTGAGGGCTGACAAACCTGCAGAAGGCAGAGAGTGTTATCCTGGGAACTTCTCAGGGGTCTTCTGTCACAGAACAGCTCAGTGAAGACAGTACTTATCCACAGAGTTTATTATGAATTCTTTCTTTTAGTAATATCAAAAAAAGCTTTATGGAGTCAGATGTTTGTTATAGATGGAAAAATGAACATAAGGCAAGAGCATGATCCTGATTTATTCACTTCTATTGTCATTTTTAAGAAAGTTGGTATCAGTGAATAGATCCAGATTTAGCAGCTGCTTGGAAAATGCCCGGTATGTACTGCTTTTCCACAAGGGCTGCAATTGAAACAAGATTTAAACGTTGGTAACACGTATACTGTAAGTGTTCAGTCTTAAAGCCTGGTTTACCCATTGCCTGAATAATAACCAATAAACCAGTAGTTTTATTTTAGTCTCTAGTCTGAAGATGATGGATTTTAGACATTGTGTTACATATTTCCATCTTAGAATACTTAATTTTAACAATGCCTTTTTTTCAAGGTTGGTGAATTCGACTTGAACCATAAGTAAAATGACATGTTGTAGGATAATAGTGACATAATTCTTGCAGACGAAACAGTTCAAGAATCTCGTGCTTGATAGCTTTCAAAGAGGTATATTGGAAGCTGGAGAAAGACTCTAGGCACTCACAGGAGATGGCAAAAGATGAGGACAATTCATTATTTGCAGTACATTTGTATGCGGAAGCTCAACTGGAATTGCTCTCCAAGAGCTGTACTGACACATAATGCAAGAGTGTTCCTTCCTTGAAAGGTTTCGGGTGCCCCCTCTCATAAGATAGTTTACGGCTGTGTGAGATCGCACGCTACAGTTACAGCTCATCGCTGTGGTGGGACAAATAGGTGGGAGACTTAAACAGTCACACGTTATTGCACTTTATACCTCCTTCAGCACAACAATTTAAGATTGGGGTGATGGGATCTCTTGGGACGCTGAGTCAGAAAGGCTTCTTGTGTGTTGCTTGTTTTCCCTGCGGGTGGATTCGTGATGTAGTTGCTTACGTGTCATATACCCCATCATTGGTTCGTGATGTGAGCATTCAGTGTTACCTCTAAAGAGAAATGCTATAACTTGTTCGTTTCCTATTTTCCACTTTTATAAGGGAAAGTGAAGTAAGCAAAGAAACTTCATTTACCCGTCTCTGACAGCAGAGTTTAGCAAGGGACAAAAATTTCGCTTGTTTTTCTGTATGATGATATTGAAAACAATAAATGACTTCCTTCCCCAGCAATGAGAATATTGAGTATATAGATGTCTCGACATCTATTTAGCTACTATTTAGAACTTCTGTTAATTGAAAATGTCCCCTCAGTCAATATATGCTACTGTCTCTATTGGGTTACTTGGAACCAATTTCTACCAACTAAAGATTCTCTAGAAATGTTTGCTAGTAATTTGCAGGAACTAATAAACTAATGTCATTTTTAGTAAATGTTTTAGTAAGGCATTTCCTTTCCCAAATTAAGTAATAAGCAATTTATTTCCCTTATGTTCCACAGCAGAAAACCTATGATATCAAGATAGATTCTAAACTTAGCATTAGTTGAGGCTTCTTGCATGGCTTATAGAAAATAATACATTGAATTTGCATTAACTGAAAAGGACTGCTGTCTATTAAAACTAGTTTTTTATTCTCTCCTTTTCCTTGCTAGTTTCATGCAATGGATACACTGCATAAACACAACTATGATTTGAGCAGTGCCATCAGTGTTCTAGTGCCACTTGGAGGGCCTGTCTTGTGTAGAGATGAAATGGAAGAGTGGTCGGCATCAGAAGCTAGTTTATTTGAGGAGGCGTTGGAAAAGTATGGCAAGGACTTCAATGACATTCGACAAGACTTTGTAAGTACGAAGTAGTACGCTTTCCTGTTACTGTGTTTTCTCATGGGTAAGCATAGCTGCTTTTTGTAAGATTGGAAGATTAGCTAGAGGAGAAATCTACGTAGCTGATATGTAATTAACATACATATATGTTTTATCTGTATGCAAGTCAATATGCTATCTTATTTGGCGCCATTCTTTGGAAAGATGTTGACAGAAGATAATCTGTTTAATGGTTTAATACCAAGTAGGATGTCTCATGCTGATGTGTTTTGATAAGGATTTTTACAAGGATTTTACAAGCATCTGAAAAAGTCCCAGCAGCTTTTCAGAGCTTTTCCACAATTTCCAATGAAATTCATTAGCAGCTACATGGCTGACTCCCCTGGGTGTTTTTCTGGGGTTTCCCTCTATGGTTAGCAGAGAGAAATTCATACTCAGATAGCTTTTAAAGTGCACTACAGGGAGTTATTTTGACATATTAGGTATTTTGGCACTTGTGAAAAGTAAAGGAAATATTTTCCAATATATTCTAACTACGCTGTTTTTGGTACTGCAGTATCAGACTGTAGGGCAGCAAAGCTTTAATATGCTGAATTCTAATGCAGAGTAATTAAAAGAAATTGGTTCTAACACCGATTGCTGGAATCGCTAGTAATCTGTCTGCAATTATTTTTTTTTTACATGTTTCTTGGAGAGCCTCTTTCTTTGAAGGAAAAAGATTTCCTCTGTTATACTAAGTTCGAGTTGGGCTTTGTTAAAAAGTTAGGATTTGATCCAAAGGAATTCCATTATTTAAGATGGAAGTCGATTGAAACAGTTTAACAACTCATTCTGCTTGACTTTGAGAGCTTAGAGTTTTTTATCTTTGCAGATATTATTAATAAGGGGGGCGGGGGGGGGGCAGGGAAACACTACTGAACGGTAAATGTAGAAGTCCTTCCAAGATAGAGCGTGAGACAGCGGGAGGAGGCTGGGCACTGAGTGAAGCTGTCTTCTCTTCACTTCCACAGTTCTGAAATGAAACAGATAATTGAATGAAGGTGGGAAGGGAAGGCTATTGTTTTTCTGAAGAACTGACATTTTAACAGGTGTATTATATCTGCATGCTTAATTTTGAGATTCCTAAGGAAGAAAATGTTCACTGCATTCATCACATAAGGTTGAAAATTGGATCATGGATGAAATAGGTCTGTTAAGTTCAAGAAAATATGAGTGAAAAAGAATATTTTATAGCGTTTCAGAACTGAAATCTTAAGTCCTTATGATTTCTCATACAAACAAGTGGTCCTCAGCTGTAATTGTACAAAAGTTCAGTAGCTATGTCTTCTAACTAAATATTTCCTGCTATATACTATTTGGCTTTACAAAATGCCTAAAGTGTATATTATAGATTTTGTCGGCTGTTGACAAGTTGAGTCCCAACACAGTTTGTGTCTAAATATATCTAAGCCTTATCTCTAGTATTTATGTAATATTTTTATTTTCTGTATCATTTATGTGTTATATGTAATTTTGTTGATCTACATACATTAAAGTGACACAGCCGAGTAATACGTTGCAGGAGTCATGTATGCGTTTGTAATGTTCAAATGCTAGATATTTGAGTGAGTCTATTAGTAGATCTTTAAAGTGGTCCGTTTTTATCTCGGGTAGACTCCCGATACCCTCCCTCTTTCACTGAACCTTCCTTCCCAAAATGCAGATATTTACTCTTATTCTCCTCCCAAAGTGAGAGACACGCACAATTCTACAGATAGGGTTCCGTAGCCTCCTGAGGGCATATTAATGATGAACCAAAGTGCATCAGAAATAGATATGGGGCACTAATTAATTATAGTCTCATTTAGTTAGAACAGGGATGTTGTCTATCCTTAAATCAGTTTTTTTTTTAACCTTTGGAAAAGTGGCGTGTCATTTTTAAAACATGATTAGAAGAACATATATTTTACATACCAATTTATATGGTATTGATAACAGTACGCACAATTTTGATCTAATTATATGTAGTTTTGAAACTTTCAGTTATATTAATCATTGTGTAATCTTGGGATATCCTAATTTCTCTAGAGTAAAATTTACGTGTTGTCACTTGCTGTGTAGCATTCTAAAGGTATAGGGATTTAAAAAACAAAAATTTAGTTTTAAGTAGTCATCTAAAACAATCCTTCGAGATTTAGGTCATGGATATGTGAAAAGTTCCTGCAGGGTGAGGAAGGTGTAAATTTGTAGCACTTAAGCAGTGGTTATGCATAAGAATACCTTTATCTATTATCATCTCTCTCTTCAGTAGCTAGTCTTTGAAAATTAAGTACTCTTAGATGTGGTGTAAAAGCACGGACAAAGAAGCTAATGCACTGGTACATGCTGACCTGTTCTGAGTGTCCACGTAAGATCTAACGATAAAATTACAACCTATGGTGCCTGAGATTAAACATGAACCTAAGCAGTCATGCAGTGGTGCCAC
Organism: Anarhynchus alexandrinus; assembly: GCA_008711295.1. NCBI lineage: Eukaryota > Metazoa > Chordata > Aves > Charadriiformes > Charadriidae > Anarhynchus > Anarhynchus alexandrinus. The sequence goes on from VUYV01000270.1 coordinate 106,516, forward strand.
GGCACAGTCAAGACTGTCGTGTCACATGGCAGAAAGTGGTTGGTAGCAGCTTCCCAAAGCAGAAGAGTCATGTAGTACCTGCTTGAGTTGCCACGTGCCAAAGGAGGTGCCTTTTCTGAATTGTCCTGAATTTGCAAAGCATGGCAGCTGCAATTGCAGCCCTCATGTGATAGTTCTCTAAAGGGCAGGCACATTTACTTTTATAGCAATTAGCAAGAACTGGCACTATTTGATATTTAGTGTGCAGCTCAAGCATTAAGCTATAAACATTAAATATTAGTACGCAAGACAATTATTTTAAATTAAATGGTGTAAAGCAGTTTACCTTTTTTTAATAGACAGAAGCTCATTTGTTATCAAATTACCAGTGTAGCCTTTAAATAATCATTTTCATCAGCTGTTGACTCATCAACTGTTATAGGAGCTCATTTGTTAAGGTTCTTCTGTCTTTAAGAACCGATGTGAATCCTAATCAACCTAAAGTTTTTAAGTTAATTGAATTTATTTGATTTACTTGAGTTACTTCACATCTCAGGGCATAGAATGGGAGAAGACTGAATATTTTATGTTCTCCAAATATAACTGTTTTCATAATGGTAAGAGACAGCTGTTACGCTTGTTAATTCTTAGTTTTTCATTATCACCGGTTTTCACAAATTTATAACTGTTACGTCTCAAATATGGCAGGAAAGGCCTTGCGAATCAGACGTGAACCGTTGATAGAAAACAAGAGCAACTGTTTTTCAACTTCAGAAAATGGTGGAGACATGCCTTAAAGTTAACATGTTCATCTTAAGATACTTTACAAGCATAGGTTTTTCATGCTGGTCTGATTTGAGTGGTCCATTTTTACTCTGCAGAAGCTAAAGAAACTGAAAATTCCCTTTCCCTGTTTTTGTACTGCTGACACCTCTTTGCTAATTTTCACATACAAAAACGGCACGGAGATGGTCATTTTGTTTCTTTCAATTAGTGCTTAATAAAATTTGGCCATCAGAGTATGTTACTCTGTGGCTGTTCACAGCTTCTCTGGCAGTTGAGAGCAACCTCTGGAAAATCCACGTGCCCCTGCAGTGCTTTGTCCTTTAGGTGCGTAGGTAAAGAGAATACAGGATAGTCATACTCAGTCTGTCAAACAGGTTTTCTGAGTTGTGAATCAAAGTGTGGAAGGATTATGCTTATCCAGTCCAAGCACCTTAATTATCTTTAATTGTAGATGCCTGCTGAGCAAATGAACATACGTGTGTCACAACCATAGTTAAAACAGGTTAAAGTATTTTCTAGGGAAATGTCAAACATAATCTGTAGCATGAAAGTCTTAAGTGTTCAGGAAGGAAAATAAATATGGAGATGCTAAAATGTACTCATTGACAATGGCGGGTAGTTGGGGTGACAGTGTTTCATCTTGATGCCAGGGAGAATATAGACCTGGAGACTGAGAAGCAGCTCACCTGTCGCCTCACAACAAACATGTTCATGTCACTGGCCTTTTCGTGGGCAGATTTCTCTTAAGGCATAATTTGCCTGAGAAAGTAAAAGGATTTTAGTAAACTGAATTATGTTGCTACTTACTGGAACATCAGCTAATGCATTTGTTACACTGCTACTTTTTAATTAAATGCAAATGGACAGGGATTTACACACTGTGGTACACTGCCTGAGGAGTAACTCACAGCTGAGACCCGAATCCCAGCTCCTGAAAGGCAGAGGCAGGAGCCAGACTTGGTTCCTCTAAGCCTCCACCAGCAAGCAGTGTGGAAAAACTGGCTGTGAGCTCCCGCATGCGGGGAGAGACAGCTTGATAGGGTGTTCCTCTGTTGTTTTAGGAACTTAATTAAAGGTTCAGGAACCTATTATTTTGGCTTAAGACATAGAATCATAGAATGGTTTAGGTTGGAAAGGACCTTGAAGATCATCGAGTTCCAACCCCCCTGCTATAGGCAGGGACACCTCCCACTAGACCAGGTTGCCCAAGGCCACGTCCAGCCTGGCCTTGAACACCTCCAGGGATGGGGCCTCAACAACCTCTCTGGGCAACCTGTGCCAGTGCCTCACCACCCTTAAAATGAAAAACTTCTTCCTAATGTTCAATCTAAACCTGCCCTCTTCCAGTTTGAAGCCATTCCCCCTTGTCCTATCACTACATGCCCTAGTAAAAAGTCCTTCCCCAGCTCTCCTGTAGGCCCCCTTTAGGTACTGGAAGGCCGCAATAAGATCTCCCTGGAGCCTTCTCTTCTCCAGGCTGAACAGCCTCAACTCTTTCAGCCTCTCCTCATAGGAGAGGTGCTCCAGCCCTCGGAACATCCTCATGGCCCTCCTCTGGACACGCTCCAGCAGGTCCATGTCCTTCTTATGCTGGGGACTCCAGAGCTGGATGCAGTACTCGAGGTGGGGTCTCATGAGAGTGGAGTAGAGGGGCAGAATCACCTCCTTTGACCTGCTGGCCACACTTCTTTTGATGCAGCCCATGCAGAAAGCCCCAAAGTGGAGTGAGTAAGGTTGGAAAGATAAGTTTCCACACCTGTATTTTCTGGGACTTCCTAAAAATCGTCCTCATTTCTGGAAAGCAGAGAATATTAGCGTTAATGCATGCTTCTAGAAAATACCAAGCACAAAATAGTAGCATGTTTCCAGGTTATGAAGAAAAAGTGGATGAATTTCATAAGGGAATTATTAAATTACGGAAAGATTTATGGAGCTAAACAGATTATTTGATAGTAATTAAAAATGGCTGCTGTATGCTTAATTTTCTCCTCTAAACTTAGGCTAATACGTTTTCATACCGATGAACATGTGCACCCAAAGTAATCATCATCTTTATCAATTGCCCTGAGTTTGCTCGGAGATTTTTATGAAGTAATGTCAGTATCACTCTTGTTGCTCAAGGTCGCATTTGTCCCAAGCATCCTTTTGTTTCTTGGTTAATGGTTGAGACTATGTGGAGCTTTGTGCAAAACTAGTGGTATCGTGTGAGCAGCTGAGTTGTTATGGGACTTGAAAAACCTGTGAATTATGTACAGAAACCAAGTAAAATTCTCATGAGACTCGAACGCAGTCTTGTCAAGAAGATTTATTTTAGTCCTGATACACTTTATAGTAGAGATATTACCGTCTGTGTTTCCTGATGGAAATCTGGATTCTGTTTTGATCATTTTGTTGAACTGTATGGCTTAAACAGAGTAAATTACACTTCGATTTGGATGTATAATATTGTTGTAATTCTGCATCCTTGTTAAATGTATTATTAATAGTAACATGTATTCATTTGCATATGGATTTTAATGTAGGTATTTAATACATTCACATTTTAGTATTTTTGTATCAACTCTACTTGCTTTTAACTTGTGTTTTAGTAAGATGTGGACATTGCAGTTTCTTGGAACCGCTTTAATTTGTAACAAATGTTTTTCAGCTCCCTTGGAAGTCGCTGACTAGCATCATCGAGTACTATTACATGTGGAAAACCACTGACAGATATGTGCAGCAGGTAATTTAATGACTATTTCAGCATGAACCAGTCTGCCACGTTTTTAAAAAATCTAAACTTGTTAAAGGATAAAAATCTGTTTATATTCTTTAAAAGAAATACAGTGGGAGGCCTATGGTAATATTTTCGGCTATAGATCAGTGGTTTTGTGCTGTTCACAGGGTGCATTGTCAAATCCTCTGATGCCTGCTGTACATCACATAGCTGTGAAGAGCTTTTTAAGCTGTTTGTATTGTATGCTGGTTCGTAGCAGTGTGATTCCTGGTTCTTACTGCAGTATGGGATAATCATAATAAGGAGATGGATTGCAGAGCAAATGCTTTAGGCTGTGAAGCTGTGCATGGGACTGAAGGAAAAGGAAAACTACATTGTGTTAAAGTGGCTGCTAATGTTATGAACCTTTTATTGGTCTTCCACTATAAAACATTACTTTGGCATTACCAGGATTTAAAAACAAAGTGGAGAACATTCCACACATAGTGGATGTGTTCAACTTTCTGATTGAATGTTCAATTGTTTGGGCTGCTCTGGAGCAGAAATGTGATAAGATTAGATTGGTACCAACACTGGGGTATTTTAAGCAGTTTTAGGCAAAATTTCAGTATTGGTGGTTTTTATATATTGCACTCTTTATATGTTTACTCCTTGGTTTAGATACACAAAATATTTTAAAATACTCCATTTTAATTCATGATTTAACATTTAAGTTTGTACCTTCTTTGCTTGCTGCATAATTAGTGGCGTTGTTATGTACAGCATGTTGAAAATAAGTTTTGTGCTGTAATGATTGCAGCTGTATTGTTAGATGGATCTTTGGAATTGTTCCAGATTTGGTTACAGTGTGTCAGAAGGATGATTGCTTCAGGTTGTTCTGGTTTATTTGAAAGCATTTCTACATTATCTTTTTAGGGTATAGAAAGTAAGGAAAACATCTTCTACCATATATTAGAGTCTTGGACTATCACTAGGACCTTTTAGTTCTATGGATAATACAAATAGAAAATAATATGCTGTGTATAAAGGCATGTTTTTCTGAGTTTGTCATCAGTCATTTAACTTCTAACACTTTTTTTGCACTGTTAAGCTTTATCCTAGAAGGGTATTGCCAGTAGAGACTTGCTGTGCTGTTTGTCAGCTCTTAAGGATGGGGCAACGGATGACCTTGAAGAATCAGATAAAAATATTTTATTGATAGTGAAAGCCATGGAGTAAGGATAAATTGAAGTGCAAATTGACTCTTGTCAACACTCTTGGGTTGCTTGGAGACTGAGCTTGTTTCCAGTGATATTTTTCTGAAATACTTGCTCCGGAGTGGTTGGTGAAAGACTGAGACTCCCCTTTCTAAAGTTCCATAGGGCTTCATTGTGATTCTGTTGCTACAGTGACCAAGGTGTGTGATGGTGTGTTGAGTTTGTGTATCCTTTTGCAGGATTAGGTTTTAACCTCATGTACAAGAAAAACGCATAGGCTTTATGGTTATCTACAACTTGAATACTCTTATAAATGCCTGTGTTTTTACTTGAAACTAAGTAAACTTAGAACATCCTATCTCAGAACACATCAATACACCACAGGATTTAATGCTGTAGACATATTCTTTCAGGGTCGTGCGTGATCATGAATAACAAAACCAGCGTAGCCCAAATACTTCATTTCTAGCCTGGTTAACATTTCTGTCATCTTTCCTAACGAGAGATCAGAACTTCATCCTGCCCTTGTTTAGTTTGTTCTGGAATGGCACAAATAATACAGTTCAGTAAAAATGATATCTGTAGGATTTTTTTCCCCACCAGAACAAGCTGTGATAATTGAATGCATTTCAGGGAGGAAATCTGTTCAGTGAGAAAGTGGCAATTTCAGAGTCATTCTTCTCTAAATATCATGTTTGAGGGTTAGGGCAGCTTGGGGGAATGGGAAAACAAAAAGGTCGATGTACATTCTTGAATCTTATGCATAAAGTACAGTCTCTGAATTCCAGATCAGCGTGATTTAATATGAAAATTTGCTCTTTAATTATCTTTATCTCTTAGTGTGAGTTGGCTACATTGTGTCAGGCATAAGAAAGGTTTTCTTGTCATAATTACTACTAAATGTTATTCTTGCTTGGTAGGTAAAGGTGGTGATTTAATGGCAGTGGAGATACTGCTGCCACTTTGCCTTCAGGGCATGTTCCCTTCAAATCAAGGTGAAGGGAAATCATAGAATCATAGAATGGTTTAGGTTGGAAGGGACCTTGAAGACCATCGAGTTCCAACCCCCCTGCCATAGAAAATAAATATGTTAAAGTTCTCAGTCTGTGCTCAGCCTGTCTAGCAAAACTAATTCAGGCTTTGGGTAATCATTCTTGGTGATATGGCACTTTTCATGATCACTACGTTATATAGTGTTTTGAGGAAGGCCAAGTGGCTCATTCCACTGAATGAAATGTGTTCTCATTATTGGTGGTGTTCCCCTTAAAACTCTGATTCAATGCAAAAAGACTTTTAGTGAGACGTTCCAACAGAAAAAGGGAGAATATATGTAAGGATAACTAAATTACTGTACTACAACAATATATTAGATTTCATTCTCATTTATTTATTTCCACTATAGAAAACAGCACTGAAGTAGAAAAATGGTCATTTCTTGGGATGTTTGTCAGTTGATACTTGTAACAAAAGTTCTTAAAAAGAAATAACGTTCCCTTTCAAGGGTAGTTGATTAGAAGTAGTAGAGCCCAGGAGAAAAGCTGGGATAGTGTAGCTTGACCTTCCCTACAGGGCAGTCTGTAAGACTTGTTTGAAATAGTTACTGTTTAAGATCAGATATTTTTTTTTTTTCTTCAGGAAAAGCATCGGCTCCCATTGTTACATTGCTCCAGTGATTTATTACCCCTATTGTTACAAACTGGTGCTTTGTTTCTTGTCTAAATGTTTTTCAATTTCAGCTTCCAACCTTTACAGTTTACCAGTTTTCATCCTCTAAATTTCAACAGGCAGAGGTTTCATCTCAGAAATTGCAACTATTTGTTGATAGTTTTGTTTCTGCATCCTTTCTTCTCTCTCAGTACTTAAAAGTTGATAGGTCAGTGTGAATTCAAGCTGTGACATTTTCTGTTGCTTTTACAGAGCAATGGTAACCATAGTTTTAGTGCATAAAAATATAGTTTATACTGAAATGGCATTGTGTCATCATTTTATAGAAGGCAGTGTATCATTCACTTTAGTAAATAAAGGGGAAAGCAATTGCTAAAATTGCATTCCTTACAACCCCCCTGCCAGTACTAAAAGTATGCTAAGATTTAATTAATGTGTATAGTTAGTTCTCACTGACACTGCCATCAAGGCTGCTTAATACAGCTTCCTACAAATGCCTTTACATTTTGACAGTGCTTCGAGGCTACTTTCCTCATTTCTTTCCCTTTATTTTGGTTTCCTCTTTTGCTTTGATGATCTTGCTAGGTGTGCAGTGAGATTTATTCATTCTTTTTGTAGAACGGGGCCAGTTTGTTATGAACCCGTGTGGAACACGTGTTACCTGCTGACCCGCAGTCTCGCGTGCTTTTTCAGTTTGAAAACAAATTCTGTATTGTTGGGTATAGTATGAAAGGGAAAAAGAGACAGTTGTGGAAAGCCTGTGGCCTGAAGCTGTTAAGCGGAAAGAGTTCACTGTGGAGAGCTCTTCTGCTGGGGCTGTGAAATGTTCTCAGATTAAAAACTATCAGTTTGTGAGACTTGGAGCGTGCTGCTGCTGTTCTTTCTTTTTGCTTGTGTAAAAACTGACTTAAGCAGGCAGGGCGTACTGTGTTTGCATCTCTGCTGGGAGCCTGTTGAAGGTGGCGCAGTGTTGCCAAGCCTGGTGCTGGGGAAAGTCTGCAACTGCGCCAGATGTGTCCATGGAAGTCACTTCTGTAGCTTTGAACACAGCTGGGTACCTGTGAACAGCAGAAAAGTGTTGTTTTGTTTTGTTTTTTTAAAAAAAGCCCATCTTGGAAATATATGGAACAGGATTCTCATGTTGCATGGGAATTAATTCGTGGTGGCATGGGCTGCTTAGAACTCTATTTGTCATAGACTGCTCCTCAAAAACGCGGTTTTTATAAATGAGAGTTATGGCGATGGATGGTACAGAGGCAACTTTCTGAAATGGAAAAGAGCAGTGGCTTACGTGAGGAGCTTACTCAGGCTGCTCCACCAATGTCCTGCTTTGTGGTACCACGACAACCAGTGAAGCTGATTAACCCTGTAACTCGCCTCGTGGCACAGGCAGGAGACTCTCAGGGCAGAGGCTTTTGATGATACTTTTCTAAAGGTGGGAAATATCTTCCTGGTTTGTGAACCTTGCAAAGATTGGGTATCAGAAAATAGGAGTATAGCAGAGAAGAGAATTGGCTGTTGTAGGAGAAATGGATGACTGAGTTTTAAACACCTGATAAAGGGGGAATCTTGAGAGGCAGGGAGGTAGTGTTGGTCTATTATTGCTGGATATCAGTGTCTCCCATTTTTTTTTTCCCCTCCTTTGTGATAAAATTGACCTTGTTTCCACTCCTTTTCTCCTTTTTTTTTTTTAAGTGAACAGAGGTACAGGAAGAACAGGGAAATAATCTTTTTACCTTCATCTTTTGCATACAAACAGTTCAGATAACCAGTCGACATCTAAACTCTGTATTTCTTGTGCCATTGCTGAAAAAATTGTCTTAGTTACTTGTATAATATATGGCAATAACTAAAACTTCTCAACATTTTAGAAGTTAATATTACTACCTTGAGTGCAACACGTTTTGAGTTTGTTGCAAGTATGAAGAAATAATTTTGTAAATTCACAGACTGTCTTGATAGTAGCGTAGCTGTGTGCTACTGCTGTGTTCCTGAACTACCGTTTAAACAGCACTTAACGGAAGTAGATGTTTAGTTATTTCCAACAGTCGGTGGACTTTACTGTTCCCCTTCCTTATACTGCTTATAAAATACTAACCTCAGGCTTGACAGAGCGCACAAGAAGTATTGGGTGACGTGACTGATGAGGAACTCATCGCGTGCAATTTCATTCATTTATTTTCTACATACTCTGCAAAGAGGGTTAGCCACAATGTCCGACATGTTGATGTAGGTGTAATTGATGTAAATTGTAATTGTTGTTTTTACAGTTTTGTTGTCATATGTGAGGCCTGTGAGTTTTACTGGGAAGGACAGTATCCTATCATTTCAAACTAATAATACAACTAGAGAACTCATTTTTCCTGGTTTTCATCTTGTAGATTTCTACACTTGTTTTGGAGGCTCTTGTGGAATCACAAAATAGAAATAATTTAAAGATGTGTCTCTATTGTGTGCAGTTTTATGAAATCTTGTACTTGAATATAATAAAATATTTTCATGTGTTAATTTTTCAACTAGAAACGTCTGAAAGCGGCTGAAGCAGAAAGTAAATTGAAACAAGTATACATCCCCACCTAGTGAGTATAACAATAAAGTCATTTTTTTGAATAATGTACAGGTAAAACTGAAACAGTAACAGGCAGTTACGTGCAGTAAGGTGCATGTTATCTTCTTAGTTATCTTTTTACTAGTTACTTTCTAAATATTTGTTATATACAAACAGAATATACAGAGTTATAATCAGAAAATGCCACAAACTCTTGTCATAAGTGAAACCTTTGTACTTAACTGAGCCCTTTGTCTTTGAGCTGCAAACTGCCTGTTCTGGAGTGCTGAGAGGTTTTACAAAAAGTAATCAAGTGCTGTGTGGACTGCTCACGTGCAAGAAGGGCCTTGTCATTTAAAAAGCAGTTTTTCCAGAATAATTCATTCTGAATCCCTGTAGCACAACACTTCATATTTGTGTAAATGGAATATTTCAAAATAGAAGCAGTTGTTAATGTAGTTACATAAAATAAAGTCAGATACTTTCCCATTACAGTTTTATCTTGCTGCTACAGTCTGTTCTTCAGCTAGAGACAAGAGATGTTCTGGCTGTAAATTAAAGGTAGCACACAGCCCAAAATCTTTTATCTTTGAACAAGTCTTATTAATGAAATCTGTTTTCTTCTGAGGGGTTCTTAATCTGTTGGTTTTTTTAGATTTAAACTCGATGCTATATATGCTTTTGTTAACATGTGGTTTAGAGAAACAAGATATAATCTGTCTGTGTTACACTCATCATTTCCTAAAGATTATGAGAAAGGATTACAGATGACATTCTTTTAAGCTTTCTGTGGGTGTATTCAGTTTACATATATGTGAATTTCGCATTGTTATGAGTGTTTGTATAACAGAAGACTAGAATACCAAATGAAATACTTTGAAAATCCACTGTTGTCTTTTTGATGACTTGCATAAATTGCATACAATAGAGCTTCATTTCCATATTTCATACTGACTTTTCTCTCTTAAACAGGTTTAATAATACAAACAGCAAACTGTTAAATTCAGTCTTTTAATCTTATCTCTTAAGAAATGTTGTGGGTTTTGAAGGTCAAGTCTCTAATCACAGAATGGTTAGAGTTGGAAGGGACCTTAAAGATCATCTAGTTCCAACCCCCTGCCATGGGCAGGGACACCTCCCACTACACCAGGTTGCTCAAGGGCCCATCGAACCTGACCTTGAACACCTCAAGGGATGGGGCATCCCCAACTTCCCTGGGCAACCTGTTCCAGTGTCTCACCACCCTCACAGTAAAGAATTTCTTCCTAATATCTAATCTAAATCTCCCCTCTTTCAGTTTAAAACAGTAACCCCTTGTCCTATCACTTCATACCCTGATAAAGAGTCCCTCCCCATCTTTCATGTAGGCCCCCTTTAGGTACTGGAAGGCTGCTATAAGGTCTCCCCAGAGCCTTCTCTTCTCCAGGCTGAACAGCCCCAACTCCCACAGCCTGTCTTCATAGGAGAGGTGCTCCAGCCCTCTGATCATCTTCGAGGCCTTCCTCTGGAGTCACTCCAACAGGTCCACGTCCTTCTTATGTTGGTGGCTCCAGACTTGGGTGCAGTACTCCTGGTGGGGTCTCACCAGAGAGGAGTAGAGGGGCAGAATCACCTCCCTTGACCTGCTGGCCACACTTCTTTTGGTGCAACCCAGGATGCAGTTGGCTTTCTGAAATGCGGGTGCACATTGCCAGATCATATTGAGCTTAATAAGCTAATAAACAAGCTAATTAATGAGCTAATAAATGATATCATTTAAAAAAATCTGAAAACTCTAGAATGAGTGTTCCCTAACCCTCTCAGGGAAGTGCCTGCTTTAGGAAAACTCTAGGATGCTCAGTTTTTACATAATGCTTTTTAAATTTAATTTCCTTGGTCCATATGGACAATTCAGGACTTTAGCCAATACATTCACAGTAAGGACTAGTTGTATTGGATGACAAAACCTGTTTTGAAATGTAGGATTTTTGTGGTTTTTGTCTTTGTTACTGTCTGTGTTTTGCCTCCATGTCAAGACAAACTCCATAGTAATGGGGTGGTGGGACTTCTCAAGTCTTTGATAACTGTGCAATCTGGGGCACTCATGGGCAAACGGATTGCTAACGCTCTGTTTCAAGACTGATTTATTGTATTTGAAATCAGAGTAGAATTGATTCTCAGAGCCGAATACCTTTTTGAACTTGATCACAAGGTATTTTCTGTAAAAGGCAAGGTTCTGCCCTCAATACCAGAGTCCCTTTCAATTCATGGCTTCTCTGGAAGGTAACTAAGCAACAGATCATAACGTGGGAGACGTAATCATCTCTTGATCCCTTCTCTTGTACCTTGAGCCCAGGGTACTTGATAAAGAGTATCTGGAAATTATAAAGGTGTCTCCCACTGGATGTAGTAAAAAAGAGAAGGCAGGAGACAGACTGGCTGGCATTTGGAGTAGAGACTTGATACAGCAAAGGTTTCTTCAATTAGTAATTTTAACTGATCTTGGATGTATTTTATGCTACCTAAAGTAATGAATAATCATCTTAGGAATCAGTGTATCCAGCCTTGCATTGTATTGAGAGTATCTAATCAAAGGGGTAATTAACACCCACAGAGTTGGAGCTTTGGAGATACTGTACTTAATGTAGTGAGGAGAATATTAATTCTCTCTGAATTAACTGACCCTAAAGTCCCACTTCACTGAAGTATTAGTAGGTAAAATAACCAACCAATATAATTAAAAAAAACCAAACAGTTCTTCATCCTTCTCAGAGTGAAAGGAGTTTAGGACACAACCCAGGCAGAACAGCCTGATAGATGGGTGAGCTTTGCCAGGGTTATAGGACATTCACATTTACTGCAGTTGCTGGGAAGGTATGTGCTTCTGCTTGAGATACAAGACAGCAGCCCCTCTTCTAGGGTAGACAGCCTTGTAGTATTATAGTCCATGTTACTACTATTACTTGTTATACTTCACCCAAAGCCCAGCCTCACCTTGTGAAGCTTCGTCTGTTGACTGGAATCCCTCTCTTAAATTCTGTGCTGTGTCAGGCTTATGTTAATACTTGACCCTGAGACTTGTCTTTTACTAGCTTGCCAAGAGCTTAGACCACGTGAGAGCATTTTACAAAGATCTGTAAATCTGAGTATCAAAGCAGCTCTTCACATAGCAGGTGTCTTACAGTGCTGAAAATACTAGAGGAGTATAAAAATTAGTCTTCTTGTTTACAGCAGTTTTTACAGATGTTGTCACCACACATCAGAATTCCAGAGTTAGATTGTTTGTTTTCATGTTGACTAACTGGTTAGTAAAATTATTATTATTTTTTTTTTATTTAAAGCAATAAACCAAATCCCAATCAAATATCCAGCAGCAATGGGAAACCCGCTGCAGTCAATGGAGCAATGGGAGCCTCATATCAGGCACAGGCTTCAGTAGTAGGTCGGGCTTGTGAAAGTTGCTATAGTAAGTAAATTTTTAAAAATAAATAATAATATTATTTTTTAATGTTTATATGCACTTTTTAAAAGCAAATATATGTACTTTTGTTTGCATGCTCTAAGTAGAGGATAATTTTCAATAAATTGTGTGGCAGAAATAAGTTAGAGCTGGCTTCAACATGGTGATTGAATGTCAGTATTCAAATCCGCTTTATGATTTTTTTTAACGATTCAGAAAGTACAGACAGACAAAGTAGTATGATATGATGGCACTGATATGCTTTTCCTTTACCTTCAGAATAATAGATTCAAATTTATTTTTGATTCTCCTGTAAGGTTGCGGGGGGTTTTTGAGGTCACCCTGCTGTTGTTGGGGGTGGGGTGGCATGTTTTTCTTTTTTTCCTTGTATTTTGTGTGTTTCTGATGGTCGCTGGTAGACTTCTTGAAATAGCAGCTTTTGACATAGGTTGTATGAGAGAAGATGAAATAAAATCCAGAACTGGAAAGAATTGAAAAGGCCTACCATGTGAGAATTCGTTACTTATCATTGCTATGGCTCCCTGTGTCTTAAACACCAATAAAGTTAAAATCATGTTTTGTATATAGAAAGTTCCAGTTATATAGTTTGTTGGTTTTCAAATCACATTTTTTAAAGAACAGTTTTCTTGTGAAAGATTACAAAAAGAAAAAAACAAAGGTTAAATTAGTGTTCCCTGCTGAGTCTCCACATGCACAAAATAAAGGTACACACACGTCCAAGGTCAGTAGGAGAAGTGCTTGTCCTTTTCTTATATGGATCATAACTTGCACGTACTCACTTTGCATGACTTGGGCAAAAAATCCCAGATTTTTAGCAATTCTAGTAAGTAGCAAGCAACTCAATAAGCCTGTCTTCCAGGATAAGATTAGAAATAGTGGAGGGCTTATAGGGTTTAGGGTTGGTTTTTGTTTTTTCCTGTTTGGAGGATTTTTTGGTTGGTTGGTTGTTTTGGGGTTTGGTTTTTTTTTGTAGTCCCCTGGAAGGAAAACTCTTCTTGGCAAGACTAAGTCACTCATTTGAAATTAAGTAGGGGAGTATTTTGAAATTTCCATTTGGAGTTGTCGTTTGGGGTGGTTTTTTTTTTTTTTTTAAAAAAAAAACACTAAATATCCAAGTCCTTGTTTTCTCCATGTGAAATGTATTAAATACTTATCCATATAGTGCTCTTAGGGAATGCCATTTATTACAGCGTTTGGCTCTATTATATTGAACGTAAGCGTGCACCACTTTAGCTGTGCTGTTTTTTCCTCCTTAGCTCCGCAGTCTCACCAGTGGTATTCCTGGGGTCCACCTAATATGCAATGTAGATTGTGTGCATCTTGCTGGATTTATTGGAAGAAATACGGTGGCCTGAAAATGCCCACACAGACAGATGAAGATAAACTGTCTTCCAGCCAACCTACAGAGGTAGGATTGCATAGATAAAATTTCCTAAAATGAAATGTGGTGCTTTCACAAGACTGCTGGGATTTGATGATTTAATTGAATGTTTTTTTATTTGTGTGTGTGCGTGTGTGTTCAAACTTTAGTGTTGCAAAGCATAATTTATTAATCCTTTTCCCATCTTAAGTAGAACTGAACAGTGTGCAGGTCCTGCCATGGCTTTATGTGACCAATTCATATATAAGCAAACATCCACTTCATGCATTCTATGTGGGCAAATGTCATCTTGTCGATCAAATGGTGTGTTATCTATAAAATGTTAATATGACTATACTGTATCTCATATAGAATGGCATTATATATCCACCCAGAGTAGAGCTCCCTACTGTGTTACACAACTTCTTGCCTAAGCCCCATTTTTTTTTGTATAATGCTTATCCATATTACTTGATTAACCTTGTGGATTTATCCAAATTGTGGATTTTCTTAATGCTGTAATTTACATGTATGCGTTATGATTTGGTTGTTTGTTTTGTTTTATTTTTGTAGGAGTCCCATGTTAGAACTCATATGTCCCGGCAGGCCACGCAGGGAACTCCAGTTCGTAACACTGGAAGTCCAAAGTCGGCAGTGAAAACACGTCAAGCTTTCTTTCTTCACACAACGTGTTGGACAAAACTGGCCCGTCAGGTCTGCAAAAATACCCTCCGGCTGCGGCAGGCAGCAAGACGTCCCTTTGTCCCTATTAACTGTGCTGCCATTAAGGCAGAATGTAAGATGTTTTTTTAATTCTTAGTTCTGTGTGCTGTGCTTCCCACCCATTTTTGTCTTTTAATTTTATTTTCTTTTTCAATAAACATTTCTTGTCTATACGCTTTTGCTTTCCATTTTTTTCATTTGTCCAGCATATCACCAACACATTGGATAAAGTCTGCCTGCCTTGAACAGATTTCAGGCTGGGGGAACATTTCAGAAAATTAAAAGGGGAGAACTATTACCTCATTCACTTAAAAAAAAATTGTCATTAAAAAAAAATTGGGGGCAGGGAGGGGAAATCAATGCTGTGACATAAAAAACATGCTTCCTGCTAGGCAGTGTGAAAGAAGTTCGCTTTTATATTGTTCATTTATTCTTTTGCTGAGCAGAAAGTATAGATCTGTACGTGTTTCACTTTTTCTCAGTGGGGTTGGTCAAGGAATAAGGAGCTGAGGATGCATAAGAATTATAAATCTGGCCTGTAAAACAGCCCTTTATTACTGTGGTGACCAGATGGTGGTGATAGCCATGCTTATTACTTCATCATAGTTGCACGGTTGGTTTTTTTTTTGTCTGTTCCAGTTTTAAATTTTAGTTTTAAATATAATTCTGTATTCTGCTTGTTCTTTTTATAGACAAAATATAAAGAACCAATAAGTTCACTGGTAGTATGACAAACAGCTATGAGTTGTTGCAGACAGCAACAGTAAGACTCTCTGTGTGCATGCGCGCGTAAGTTCTGCTGCAAAGTCACAGAACAGTTCAGCAGTTTCTGCATCTGCACTGAGCGCATTGTACTGCTCACGCTGTTCGGTTATGTTTCCCAGTCTTCCATAGAGGCAGTTCTCGGAGCAGACACTTGGTATTCCAAAATGTGCCATGGCTGTCAATTTTGTTAGAACTGAAGACACCTCTTTAGAATATTGGATCTTGGGTTTATAACCATATTTACTACATTAACGCTAAGTGTTTTCCCGGCATATTTAACTGGGATGCTGATGAGGTCAGTGTTAATTCTGAGAAATTTACTCCACAGAGGCTTAAAATCTGGTTTAGAGTAATTCTTTTCCCCTTATATACTTTAATACCAGCTATTCTTCACATGCAAACTCTTCACCTACTTCTGCAGTCATCCAGAACTTGGTAAATATTTCTCTTCGTTGTCCTTGTCTTATTTATTTAGTTGTCCTGTTCGCCATTTTCTTTCTTCTTTCAAAGCTATACAGGTCAGGAGCAGCTTTCATATTTAAGGAAACCGTGTGTCCACTGTGTGAATAAAATTAATTAGACTTTAATGGAACAAGGGTGTCTGAGGCTGGACTAGGATTATATTTTTAATCTTTAATACAAAATAACAGTTATTTTCTGAGAGGAAAGCATTGTACCTTTTAATTTATGTAATTGGCACTGATATTTGCTGAATCATGGAGGAAAATTAATTTTAGAAATTCATTTGAATCTTTTTATTCATATCCCTATTTCTTCTCACTCACTGCAGTAACTCAATTCGAAAGAAGATGAAGCTTTTGTTTAAGGAAGAAAATAAAAATAGAAGAAAAAAGTTTAATCCAACTGTTAATCATCATACTAGCAAAGTGTTACATACGCAGTTCAACTTCAAAACAAAGGAGTGAAAAGCTGAGCTTTTCAGCAGGAAATAGTAATTCTTGTATCAGAGTGGCAGTGCTATGAGTGCTTCCTCTTTGTTCCTTTGAATGAAAAAGTGCCACATCAGATTAACATCAAGAGCAGAAAGATCTTTTTTCCTGCCCCTGTAGTCTCTGTCTTTCATTATTATTTTTACTTAAAGAAAAATTTGGACCTTGCAATTTCATCTTTTTGAATGCACATGCTTCCTGATTAGACCTAACATAGATTGGGGAAAAAAAGAAGTCGCAGTTGTCAGTGCTTTTTGAACACAACATTCAAATTATTTTATAATAGTGGAAACCAGATTATACCTCACTTAATTTAGCTATATACACACATGCACACATACTCTGTTTCTGGCAATATCTCTCTCTGTGGAATCGTACAAACCTGCATTGTCATTGTCATATTCTTACTCTAGTACAGCCTAGTAAGCAAGTAAGTAAATAAAGAAATTGTTTTCTAATTTTGTTCCTGTACTTGTATCTGGTGACCTGTGTTCACTGCACTCTGTTGATTTTAATGTTATAACTATATAGGTGCTCTCTTCCTGAATGCCTTGAATTCTTTTCTAAGGATAGCTTGATGCAAGTAATTTTTAAATTTTTTTTAATTTTTAAATGAGATGCTTCATTAACAGTAATGTCTTGATATGTTGAATACCACTGAGTAATTACAAGATTGAATGAATGTCTGTGTTGCTGTTAACAAAAGTTACAGTCGTGCTTAGGTAATAACCTGGCCAGACTAGCAGGTTGCCCGTGATGTGATACAGCATGAGATGATGAGGACATCCAAGAACTGTTTTGGAATTTGTTCTCCATGTTGGTGTGCTTGAAGCGCTGAATCTAATGACTGCTTAGATGCTTTGTCAGACTCACCTGAGTCTTTGTGTGTGCCAAACCACTGCTTGGAAACATAACTGTATTTCACAACTATATTGCAGTAGGCACCATACCAACACTCAGAAACCATAAAATCTGAAGACGGAAGGCTGGTAGGGCTCTTACTACAGCAGCGTACCAGGTTTTATGCTGTCTTAGTTTTACGCAGTTTGTTGAAGTGCCAGGTTGTAAAGGAAACTGATTCCCAGTTCTGAGAAAGTAAGTCTGAACGAGCCAGTCAGAGCTTGCTCATAAAGTACATTGATTTCTGCATTCCACCTGAACTCATCTGCAGATAGTTCTTTTGTCTTGGAGGGGCATGGAAGCCTCTGAGAATGCTAATCTCAGGCCCAGCATTCTTCTAGGTGTAAGCAGATCTCAGGCGGAGCATTTCTTATTATTGTAATTCCACCCACATAATCTCCCTCGGCCCATTACATCCACTGGCATAAAATGAAGTCCTGTTCTATGTTCTTTATTCCTTCAGTTAGTGCAGAGAATTAGATTTTTCTCATTAGTGAACCATACAGCACGACCCCTGCTCAGAAGCCAGCAGGAGGTAGTGGAGATGATGAGTTCACATCCAGTTTAATCTAGGGATGGTCACCAGGAGTCTGAGGAGGCATGGCATCTCCTGCTAGGAGCACGACCCATCATGGAGATCTCAAACTATGTTCTGCCTGAAGAGAATAGACTCGCTGTAGTTGTTGACAATAAACTTGTCTGATGGATTTTCAGGAATAATTAGAATTGGTGAACTGTTTCAGTAAGAGGAAATTCCCATGCTCTGAGTTAGGCAAAATAACCTTTTTAGTTTGAATGTAGTGCATGTTTTTTAGAAAGTTAAGCAAAACTATCCCGTCTATGGAAGGTCTCTTAATTAGAGGAAACCAAAGTGGGCATTCTGCTCCAGAGAGTCACTGTCGAGACTGGATGTGTTTCCAGCGTACAAGCCTGTCGATGGCTGCATGGCAGTGAGCCATGCATCTCTGAACCTTATTACTTCAGCACAGGAAGATTTTTGTGGGGATTTTATTTTTTTTCCTGTGCAGGTATAGTTTTATCAATATAACTATACGTATTAATTATAGTAATTTAAATTTGTGTAGCTACACTCCGTCTATGTAGACATGATTGTCAAAATGTGTTCAGTGGATGGTAATATATTATCTGTATAATATATATAGTTATCTGGAAATGGGTATACTGTTCATGATCAAAACTTAACATACCTTCAAATCTGCGGATTTAATAACAAGTTTGGTACACGGTACTTGCTTGTTCTGGTCTGTTTTGATAAAACAAAAGACAAGCGACAATTAGGTAGAATATGCAAAATGTTACTGATTTGCTTTTGTAAGCATACAGTCTATGTTTAACTGATATAAAACTACCCATTCATCTGAAGTTGAGTAATATTATTGGGTGTTGGTTCACAAACAATGTTTTATGTCCTTGATTTTGATAGCTACAGAAGATATTTTGGCTGCATTTAGGATGAAGATATTTTCTCTACTGTTATCTTTGGACACAATTTGTGCCAGATTTTAGTAGCCAGTGAAATAATTAAAAGAACAGACAATCTTTTTCCCAAAGTTTCTAAGAAGAATACAATTCAGGGAATACATAGAGCAGAGTACATTTATTAGATAATCTGAATTTTGATAGAGATATGATGGGATGTCAAAGAGAAATAACTCCCCAATGAGAGTCTCTCTGAGCTTGAGACCTACAAATCTAGTGTAAAAAAAGGAAATCATTAAAAAAACCGCTTTCAATTCTAAAAGAAGAAGCCTCATTCTCTATCATCTAGCTATCTATCGTAGCGTTCCTGATTTTGTTGACCTCTGTAATACTCACAACAGTCATTGCTTTTCTAGGTTAAGAACTTGGTCTGTTTAAAACCTCGTAAAGAATCCATTTCACACTGTGGTTCATAATGTTGTTCCCTGGAGTTTTCCTAATTGTGCTGTATCCTCTTTAGGGTTATGGTGCCCTAAATTACATGCACTTCAAGAAACAGGTTTCCCATCATTTTAGAGTGTGTCACATGTTTTCTATTTTCCTATCTTCATAATTTCTAATATTCTGATTTTAATTTCTTCTAAGTGACTGCTCTTCAGATTTGTGTAGATATTTTTAGAAAGCTGTTGGCACTGACTCCATGAATTCTCTTCTGCATGGCAGTGGTGTAGAACCCATACAAATATAAATTTGTATGTTACAGTCATTTTGCCTCTTAAGAATTAATCTTATGTTTATTGCTTGATGCTGCTAATATCCTTTACAATCAGTTTTAGCTTTGATTATGCTCAGTAATTTCTTATCAGGAAACTTTAAGTCTCTAATCACCTCTTTTTCTGATCTTTTATGTGTTGAACAGCACAGATCCTTTGGGGATTACATAGACAATTTTAACCAGGTGCTGATCCCTGAAAAAAGTTTCTCTTTTACTCTGTAACAGCTGGACAGCCAGCGGTCTTTGGTGACACAGTTTGTTCAAAGCTATTTGAAATGCGGTGTTGGGTGCCAGATCTGCTGCATGTGTACATGTCACGATTCCTTCAGAGGATCCCGGCAGACCTGTGGCACTTGCAATGACTGGTGTACAGCATGTGTAGGTAGGAGGGGACCTCTGGATGTCTCTAATCGCACCCCTGCACAAAGCTCAAGTGCTCAGGGCCTTTTGTCCAGATGAGATTTGTGTATCTCCAAGGATGGACACTGCATGGCTTCTGTGGGCACCTGTTCCAGTGTTTGATCAACCTCGCAGTAAATAATCTTTTCTGTACATCTGACGAGAATTTCCTATCTCCTGGCTTCTGTCTGTTGCCACAGACAGCAATAGTATGTTGTCCTATCCCTACGTACCTCCAAGAAGGGTCTGGCTTGGTCTTCTCTGTGTTCTGCCACTAGGTAGTTACAGGTGGCAATCAGATCTCCCCTTGGCCTTCTCATCTCAAGGCTGACCAGACCCAGTTCCCTCAGACTCTCCATGTACATCCTATATGCCAACCCCAAACCAGGCTCTCCAATAGCTGGACTTTCTCCAGTATGTCCATATCTTACTTATAGTGGGGATGCCAGAACTTGCCTCAGGGTCTGGACGTGGTTTCACAAGGACTGAGTAGAGGGAAGGGTTACCTCCCGCGCCCTGCTGGCTGCAGTCAGGCTAGTGGGGCCCAGTGGGCGGCCGTCCTTGTTGCAAGGACACGCCGCTGAATAATGTGAACACATTAACCATGTTTTCCATTTACAAGGTCTCTGCTGGCTCCCTTGGTGTTTCCGCGTTTAACTGTATGCCTCTATTCATAGTTCAACCCCTTTGCCAGTCTGCAGAGCTGCTTACTGAAGAATGTTATCACGCTTGCTGTGGTTTTGTTCTCTTCAGCCAAGGCCAGTCTAACCATTAGTTAAACACCAGTAGCGTACGTGCTCAGCAGTTTCTGTTTGGATGAGTTCCACCTGGTCCTGGTAACTTTTTTTATTCATTAACCAGTTTGTTTTGAAGTATTTCCTATGGACTCTTCGATGTGATGCAGTTCTCACGCTTTCCTCATAAAAGCATTTTAGAAGTGAGCTTGTTTAAGTTCTGCATTGAACATGGCTGCAAAGAATTCATTCAGCTTTTCTGCCATGCCTTTATCTTTCTTCTATATTTTCCTCACACCTTGGTCATCTCCTATTGCTAGAGGTACTGGCACACTTTCTGCTTTTGATATGTTCGAAAAAATATACTATCAAATGTAATACTCCAATTCTTTCTTGTTTTTTTTTTTTAATAGATTTTTATTTCTCATACCTTCCACGATTTCACTGATCTTTCTAAGATTTTTAGTGTTCATTTGGAAGCCCATATTTGATTTTCGAACTTTTTTAAAAGTCTGTGGTTGACAGCTCCTACCTAAATTTTATTCTATGGTTTTACACTTGCAAGTGATGCACAATCTAACTTTGTGGTTTTCTGTATGTAGTGCATAAAGATCATAAACTTTATTATATTTTTCATGGGAGGATCATATTGTGGATTAAAGTTTGCTGCTGTTAAACATATTTAACTGTTTTAATAGGTTGGCGTGCTTTGGAATACCCACCCGGTACCTTTGGTGAACACGCTTTGCCTCAAGCATGGAATTTGTGCTTTCTTTGCAGTCTGTATTCTCAGTCAGCATATTAATATCTCCCCATGATTCGATGTCTTTTTTTACAGTGAAGACACGTAGATGGAAAATTTTCTTGCTAATTACTTCTTGGGCGATGCTTTGCTGTTCCCAAAGTAACTATGAAATACTCACTGTATAGTCTGTGCTTATTTTACTAAGGGAGACGGTGGAGACACATCGTTCTACTCTGTCACTTAAAATATTTCAAGTGTTGTGGAATACTAAAAGTATTCCAGGCACTGCGTTCAGTGCATTTTTTTTCACTAAGAACAGGGTATTTTGTTATTAAGGTAAAATAATAAAGTACTTTGTGTACTCAGCGTTAGAGCTCTGGAACCTTTGGACTTCCCAGATACCAGCTACCGTTTACGCTTGGCACATGTAAGAATTTGAAGTAGTTTCCTTAATAATATGGAACTAAGTTGTGCATTGTCTGCTGCATTAAAAAACATCTGTGAACATACTGAAATATTTTAGTCATTGCTGTGGTTTCATGACCTACAAGTTTTTTTGCACTTAGCTAGATAGAATACATAAAGAGAGTGTACATTTTGGGTTTTTTCTCAAGTGTGAATTGTTCTATATAGCGTCTTATCCTCTTCATGTGCCTGTGTACTCCATATCTTGCGCTGGAATGAAACAAACAGGAACATTTTGGTAAAATAAGGTGGGGACGAGGTGGAATTACAGTTATAACAATCTCTTTATAGCATCTAGCTCTTGTAAAGCTTGTTAGAAAATGCAGATCTGCATGTGCAGATATGAAACCTGTACAAAGAAGGGTTTACACGTAGGTATGTGTGTGTGGGAAGTAATTCCCTGTGAGGGAATTCGAGATCTACACAATCAACATAGGAGCACAGTTTTGTACAAAACAGAATATCTGTGTTCTAGGGATACTGGATGCCCTGTATAGGGATTACTTACGTGCTTTTGGAAGACAGATAACCCAATCATTCCGAGTAGTTTAAAAAAAAAAGATAGTATAGTTCAGTAGTCTTGAAACTATTTACAGAAACCTGATGTCTTGTGGATTTTTGCCTTAGGTTGATTGACTCCGCTGTTTGAGCGTGAACCTCTTCATAGTAACGCTTCTGTGTTCGGGGCATTTAGACAGATTCTCTGCTTGTGTATTCACAGTGCCTTTTAAGCTGTGAGTTCATAGTTTTAGCATCAAATTCAGGTAGCTACTAAATTGCTCATTTTCATTAACTTTGCAGGAAGTTCCTATCTTTGAAACCTTTGAGCTCTGTCATACGTGATTACAATTGACTACTTTGTTCAGAAGTTTACAGTAAAGGTTTTTTTGGGGGTTGGTGTTTTGGATTTTTTAAGCTTCATCTCGCTGTGATAGTCCCCGTGTCCTGTTCTACTTAATAAGAATGATACGAATCACCGTACCACGTGAGCAATGCATGACCAAAATCAGTAGTCCCAACTTAAAATCCTTCTTACCTCTGTATGACCCTGTTTAGGGCCAGGCAAGCTTGTAGAAAACAATGAAGAATTCCATGTAAATTCTTTTTAATAGCCAGAGCTGCTTTTATTTTACTACTCATGTTTTCATCTGTGTTTCATTTGCCTCGCTGACGGCCTCCAAAAAGACTTTGTAGGCAAAAAGTGCAATCAGAGTTGTGTTAGAACTTATATTAACTTAAAAAAAACAAAAAAAAAATCATAACACTGCCTGCATGAATGAGGGCATGGCCTGCAGTTGCATATCTCATTTTTAGCATTGATGGAAAAGCAGAATACATGCTAAAAAGAAATTTGTGGTAAAAACATAAGCCAGAAACTGGTTGGTGCATCCTAATTGCATTTGTAATGGTAGAATATTTAAACTGAGTTTCATTCTTTAAAATTCTCAGATGCAGATCGACATTGTGAAGTTGCTGGAAGTCCTCTGAAGATCAAAAGCACCAGAAAACCACTGTCATGTATCATTGGGTATTTAGGTGGGTATCTGCCTCCAGAGGAAAAAATGAATCGAATGAACATTCAGTATTTACTGATACTTAAAAATCCTGTATGCGTAACATGAGAGGTTTATGCTTGTAGTAAAAAGAAAATTATCAAGGTAATAAATTAATAAAAATCCTGGTCTGCTATCCGTTGCAAAACTGGATGATTGAACTTGCAGGATGTAGGCAGAAAGCCTTCTGGTACTGGTTTAAAATGGCAGAGTGAAACCTGATGTAATTTAGAATGTGAAAAATATTCTGGTAGTCCAAATAAATAAGCACTGAAAGGGGAGATGAGATACTCGGTACGCTCAGTGCTGCTCTACCGTGTCCCTTGAATTCACTTGTAATGCTCCCAAGTACCTGAAAGGAGCAAACTTCAGCCACGATGAGACACTGATCTCTTAATTTGATGACATAACTTTAAAAGATGCAATCTTTTAAAAAGATTAAAAAAACTGGCCTGAGATCATCGCCAGGAGGTCAAGGTACTCACATAAGATAATAGGGAGAGGAGAAATTCTAGTAATTGTGATTCCTTATTTAAAAAATGAAAATAGTCCTCTTTGCAAGGAACCACCACTGACTATTAAATATGTACATAATCATATGAGTGGTGGGGTACGCCAGAGGCTTTGTATTAATCCTCAAATGAATATAGAAATCAATCCATTGATCAGAGAAGCAATGAATAATTCTGCAGTGTGTTAATCCCATTTTACAGAAGTAAAGCTGAGAGTAGAACTCAGTCTAAATGTTTTTCTCAACATTTCAATCAACAGGAGGCTTTTTGTACTAGGACAAAGTAAACAGTAACAGTCCCTTGACTTGAAATAGAAATCAACTATTAATGTAGTTATACCTGTTCCTCCAGAACATCGAATTTAACAAAATCCAAACTTCAGAAAACTGGGTAATGAAGAATTAATGCCCACTCTCACTGAATTTTGATTCCTCCTGCCCTGGAGTTTAAGAAAAAAGCCAGTGACAGTTTCCTACAGGCATCCCAGCTGTGCGCGTTACCGATGTTGTCCTTGGAGTGAATGAGGAAAGGACTGCTTGGATGGACTTGGTGAAGCTGTGGCTGTGAGAGGGGGGAATCCAGCTGGAGATGGATGGTTCATCCAGCAGGAGATGGATGGTTCCTCCAGCTGACCCCATTTGCATTGCCAAAAGAAGAAACGGCAGCGTGTGTAATCTTAGGAGATGCTGCATGTTTTTACTGCCACGTTACTTAGTTGGTGAGGGGTCGTCTTGATCCCTCTGGGAGCACAAGTCTGTCGGTTCAGTGGGAGTGAATGAATGAACAGCGTCAGACAGCATTATGCGTACTTAGGTGGAGGTTTTGTAGAAGATTAACAGTGCTAAAATATACCAGGTATCTGTAGAATCCGCTTAGCATTTGACTGTATGGGAAGTGAAGGTATCTCACAACAGCTGAAGGTAAATAGTATGTGTTGCAGGGATGTGAGGTGTACCCAGTGTAGTTATGGACATGCACCTGAGTTAGCTGTGTAAGGATGACTAGAGAATGGCTTTTTGTTTGCCAGTTAGCTTGGTCTTTGGGTTTTTTTTTTACTTTGGTTTGTGATGGTTTTTTGTTTGTTTGGGATGTTTGGTTGCATGTTCCAGTGAATAAGCAAGGCTTGCATTATTTTCCTCATAAAATTTAGCATTAGCTATCATATCATAGCTTATACATGAGGTATTTTATTTTCTTTTTAAAATTCCTTCTATGCCATTCCCGCAGACGTTTATTGGAATACAGTTAACTGTGTCTCTCAGGGCACTACTGTTTTCAGCCCTCCTAGTAAGGCAGAGAGGATTTCGGTGCCCTGCTCACCCTGGGGGTCATCTCTTCCCTTTATCCCTGTTCTGCTTCTTGGCTGCCAGTGCCTCAGGTGAGGTAGGTTAAGCATTAAAAGTAGGCCCTGTCCTCTAGAGAGCTGGGGCTAATCCCCTCTAATCTCTTCAGTCATCACCGTGCTTACTAAACAAACCCCCCAAGGGGAGCCCTTGCCTAATTAAATGTCCTCTATTACCTCCTAGTTATGAGGAAACCAGGCTAACGTTTCCAGCTGGGATGCGTGTGGAGGAGATGAGATGATGAGAGAGGTGCAGCTGCTTAAGCACCTCTGGAATCCCAGATCCTTATTTAAGTAATTCCATAGGAGACTTTGACTTTTCTTTTTTTGCTTTGGAATTTGTAGGTTTTTTTCACCCTAGTGACATTAGTGGAAATAGAAGTTTTTAGAGTTGTTATTGCTAATTACTCGTTTGAGGCTGCAGCCTGGTCTTACAATAAAGGTTCAAGTATTGTTTCTTATTCCTGTTCTATTTTTATTTCAGAAATGATCATGTAATCTGAGTCTGGCCAACTGATCATTTGTTGTGTGGCGAAAGGGATAATTTGGATTATTTGGAAGTTACAGTCAGTTCTCTGAGTTAGCAGAAGGTGCAGGTGGCTAGAGGGTTCTCACTGAAGTACTAGGCAATAGAACAAGGGTAATAGCAACGGGAATTAAAAGATCCCTAATTACAATTATTCCATAATGCAACAATATGATGGGATAATATAATTCAGGCAAAACCCATGAAATGCCTCATTACCTCTCTCAGGGGTGATGAAGCGGCTGCTTAGAAAGTGCTGAACTAAAGCATGCAAATACTTGAAGCGCGTGTAGAGGATGAGTGAGTGTACGGTGTAAAGACCCCACAGGGAGGACTCAATCCGTTGGGAAGTGGTCCTGGCTGTTTAATTAAGTTCCTTTCTAGAAATTAAGAGGAGAGCTTGGTCTTGCTGCCTTCCTCCACTGCAGAAAGAGAAAGGACAGCTTTTGTGGTAAACTAACAGAGGGTTAGTGACCTCCAGACTGAAGAGAAGTTGAAGGAAGGAAACGTGTCCTTCTTCAACTCTTTGGTCATCCTGAAGATACAAAATTCTATCTCCTATACACTGTAGACAGAAGCAGTTTACAAGCTTTCGTATGTTGATCCAGCTGCTGGGATTGTTGTGGATGCTGCTGGAGCTCATAGGCAAATAAGGTAATATTTTTAGTGGCGTTAGGCCTGAAAATTAATAATGTCCTTCAGAAAATTGGAAAATATTGCCAAATGAGTATTTTAGAATCCAGATTCCAGTCATCTTCAGCAAGCAGTGCAAACCTTTCTGTTTCAGTTGAAAGTTTTGCTTTAGCAATCAGTAGTGTTCACAACATTAAGCACACCTCTGCGTGCTGTAAAAAAAGCAAAATAGGTGCTCGTTCTCTACAGCATGAAAAAATGGGCCGTGCCATGAAATCTGCTGGGAGCTTGGCGTTCCTAAACTCTCGTGTTCCTAAACTCTCTTCCTAAACTGGTGTTGCTGAGCTCCAGCCCGCGAAGGCTGGCCGTGGCCGGGAGAGCGTGAGGCCGGGCAGGCCAGCGCTCGGATATCCGATTTCCTTGGCGTTTGTGAAAGAGGGAAAAATCTGCTATCATAGTGGACTTTGACCTGGTGCAATGGTTTTGTGTTTCTCCTGCGTGATAGCTGTGAACAGCAGGGGCTGGAGGGCCTCCTCCTTGGATACCAGGCCTCACTTTAGAATTTGCATATTCCCAGCTTCTACGCTTTATTTTATTAAAAAAAAAAAAAAAAAAAAAAAACAAACCACAAAGAAACAAAAAGAAACAAAAAAACCCCCAACAACAACAACAACAAAAAAAACCAAACCAGAAAGGAGCATTTTCACTTCAGGGGGTGCAAAATGCATTTTTTTCATCTTTTCTTACTCCCCTTGGCTAGCTGACTCCCGATCCATCTCCCAGCCCCTCTGCCCTCACATTCTCAGCCCAGAGGTCTCTTCTGCTCCGTGGGGCAGTCGGGGGCCCAGCCGTAATCGGGCTGCAAGCGCATCGCAACCTGCGCGGTGCCGGCAGCTGGTGCCAGAGGGATGGGGACCTGCCCTCGGGCCATATGACTTCTCTCACAAATTTGGGTCTGCTCGAGGATGTACGCAGTGGTGGGGTTTTGAACCCAAATGTGTGATGAGAATAAGGTTAGTGGGTTCAGCCAATTCCTGGGTGAAGGACAAGCAGACTCTGCTGAGGCTTCCTGTTGCCACTTCTCTCTGGCAGATAATTGGGAAATTTCATAGAATCATAGCATGGGTTAGGTTGGAAGGGACCTTAAAGATCCTCTAGAGCCAACACCCTGCCTTGGGCAGGGACACCTCCCACTAGACCAGGTTGCTCAAAGTCCCATCCAGCCTGGCCTTGAACACTTCCAGGCAGCATTTCCATACAACTGTATCAGCTTTTGGCAAACAGCAGCTGCCACCCTGAAGTGTGCTGGCCAGATGGGTGTCACTGCCTCCTACACACCTTTCTTCCTCCTTCCTTCCTCAAAATAATCCTACTCCGTGAACTGCATTATATACTCTGAGATGTTTAAAGATCCCCAGTGATGACCCTGTGTGGGAATCTGGCAGTACCTGGGGAACACAGTGCAGTCTTAATGATTTCTGTGTTCCTGCTGCAGTTTTGGGGTGGTTTTAGCTTCAGAGCCCTGCTGTGGCTGGCTCCCTGACTTCTCACACATGGTGACTTTGTGTTTGGGAAGATCCTTCAAACCTTGTTCATGTTACAGAAAATATTGGGTAGCTTGAGGTATTGAGGTGACTTCAATGTAGTAAAATGCTTTTATTTGCTTGCTTAAAAAGCTGTAGGTGTGTAGCTCCAATACAAACCTCAAAACGGTAGGAAAATGTAAACACAGACCTGTTTCAGATTGATTTGTATTATCTCTTCAATCTCTGAAATCGTTACACATCTACACCATAGTATTGAACTCTGGCAACCTAAAGCAAAATAGATTTTTCTTACTTGGAAGAACTGTAGGTATGAAGACTCATGTTTGAATTGTTATTCAAGGTCTTGCAAACACGCTCATGCTGAAGAAGGTTCCTTTCCTTTGTCGAGAAATTTAAATGTAAATTTTTGTTGAACAGACTATTTTTATTCAGTTATTTTTGAAACCAAGTATGTATGATCTATCTCTCTCTTTCTCTCTCTTGTCTCAAACAGAGATTCATCCTGCAGTGAAACCCAATGTGATCAGGTCACCACCAAGCCTTCAAAGTCCAAGTGCAAAACGACTGCTTGCACCTTCCACTCACTCTTCACTAAGTATTTTGGGGAAAAGAAACTACAGCCACCATAATGGTCTTGATGGTACGTGAAGGAATAGAAAAGAAAGATTCTTTAAGTCTCTGAATTGCAAAACTTTCGGTGGACCTCAGATGCCATTAAAGAAAGGGGGTACAGACTGACAGAAATGTAAGATATGGATAGTGTATTTATAGCATTGATTCTTAATGCAATGAATGGTGGTGCTTATTCATTGAACATGGATAGATTAATGCCATCTCTTCCAAAAACTACTTTTACCATTTTTCTTGCTGATCTTGATATAAAAGGACAAGAAAAGACTAAAACAAATTTGGTGAAGGCAGAGATGCAGCAAATGCTTTATTTCAGTTTATTGCATTTCATTTTTATTTGAAGAAATAATTTGCAGTGATATGCAAGACCGTTTGAATTTTTCTGTGTGAAATTACTTGATAGGTAGCTAAATTGCTAAATCCTGGACCTGATCGTTTACAGCCAATCTCTTCGCTGGTACGTGAATTCTAAACGCGGCTTAGCCTGGATTCTCTACACTGTGATGGGTAACAAAGGGAAATACCTTTTTGGCATCTTGCGTCCCAAGACCGGTGTCACAGAGTCAGTTAAAACAAGAAGTAGTCCTGGCAGCAAGGGCTGGTGGAAGGCAGGAGCTCCTTAGAAAGAGGCTGTCCCTGCATTTATACCACTTGCAGGGGAGGAAGCAAAAGGAGGGTCACAGAGGTACAGGAGAGGCTTTTCCTGTACACTGTGCAGCGCTGGAGGTCATCTTTAGGTCTGGTGTATCCAAACACTTCATTACAGCGCGATGCAAATGGAGAGCAGCTATGAAGCTGATAAAAAAAAAAAAAATTATGGAAATTTGTGGGTAAGGCTAACTTTTCTCAAATAATCTTTATTTTTTATTTTGAAAAGTGATTATTTATTACTGGGGTTCTTTTATTATTATTACCAAAAAGAGATTTTCAACTGGAACTGTGAACAGTTTCACTTCGTGTCCAAAGAAGAGGAGAATCCAGCAGGGTAT
>VUYV01000270.1:136088-246013 GCA_008711295.1 Anarhynchus alexandrinus
AAAAAAAAAAAAAAAAAACAAACCACAAAGAAACAAAAAGAAACAAAAAAACCCCCAACAACAACAACAACAAAAAAAACCAAACCAGAAAGGAGCATTTTCACTTCAGGGGGTGCAAAATGCATTTTTTTCATCTTTTCTTACTCCCCTTGGCTAGCTGACTCCCGATCCATCTCCCAGCCCCTCTGCCCTCACATTCTCAGCCCAGAGGTCTCTTCTGCTCCGTGGGGCAGTCGGGGGCCCAGCCGTAATCGGGCTGCAAGCGCATCGCAACCTGCGCGGTGCCGGCAGCTGGTGCCAGAGGGATGGGGACCTGCCCTCGGGCCATATGACTTCTCTCACAAATTTGGGTCTGCTCGAGGATGTACGCAGTGGTGGGGTTTTGAACCCAAATGTGTGATGAGAATAAGGTTAGTGGGTTCAGCCAATTCCTGGGTGAAGGACAAGCAGACTCTGCTGAGGCTTCCTGTTGCCACTTCTCTCTGGCAGATAATTGGGAAATTTCATAGAATCATAGCATGGGTTAGGTTGGAAGGGACCTTAAAGATCCTCTAGAGCCAACACCCTGCCTTGGGCAGGGACACCTCCCACTAGACCAGGTTGCTCAAAGTCCCATCCAGCCTGGCCTTGAACACTTCCAGGCAGCATTTCCATACAACTGTATCAGCTTTTGGCAAACAGCAGCTGCCACCCTGAAGTGTGCTGGCCAGATGGGTGTCACTGCCTCCTACACACCTTTCTTCCTCCTTCCTTCCTCAAAATAATCCTACTCCGTGAACTGCATTATATACTCTGAGATGTTTAAAGATCCCCAGTGATGACCCTGTGTGGGAATCTGGCAGTACCTGGGGAACACAGTGCAGTCTTAATGATTTCTGTGTTCCTGCTGCAGTTTTGGGGTGGTTTTAGCTTCAGAGCCCTGCTGTGGCTGGCTCCCTGACTTCTCACACATGGTGACTTTGTGTTTGGGAAGATCCTTCAAACCTTGTTCATGTTACAGAAAATATTGGGTAGCTTGAGGTATTGAGGTGACTTCAATGTAGTAAAATGCTTTTATTTGCTTGCTTAAAAAGCTGTAGGTGTGTAGCTCCAATACAAACCTCAAAACGGTAGGAAAATGTAAACACAGACCTGTTTCAGATTGATTTGTATTATCTCTTCAATCTCTGAAATCGTTACACATCTACACCATAGTATTGAACTCTGGCAACCTAAAGCAAAATAGATTTTTCTTACTTGGAAGAACTGTAGGTATGAAGACTCATGTTTGAATTGTTATTCAAGGTCTTGCAAACACGCTCATGCTGAAGAAGGTTCCTTTCCTTTGTCGAGAAATTTAAATGTAAATTTTTGTTGAACAGACTATTTTTATTCAGTTATTTTTGAAACCAAGTATGTATGATCTATCTCTCTCTTTCTCTCTCTTGTCTCAAACAGAGATTCATCCTGCAGTGAAACCCAATGTGATCAGGTCACCACCAAGCCTTCAAAGTCCAAGTGCAAAACGACTGCTTGCACCTTCCACTCACTCTTCACTAAGTATTTTGGGGAAAAGAAACTACAGCCACCATAATGGTCTTGATGGTACGTGAAGGAATAGAAAAGAAAGATTCTTTAAGTCTCTGAATTGCAAAACTTTCGGTGGACCTCAGATGCCATTAAAGAAAGGGGGTACAGACTGACAGAAATGTAAGATATGGATAGTGTATTTATAGCATTGATTCTTAATGCAATGAATGGTGGTGCTTATTCATTGAACATGGATAGATTAATGCCATCTCTTCCAAAAACTACTTTTACCATTTTTCTTGCTGATCTTGATATAAAAGGACAAGAAAAGACTAAAACAAATTTGGTGAAGGCAGAGATGCAGCAAATGCTTTATTTCAGTTTATTGCATTTCATTTTTATTTGAAGAAATAATTTGCAGTGATATGCAAGACCGTTTGAATTTTTCTGTGTGAAATTACTTGATAGGTAGCTAAATTGCTAAATCCTGGACCTGATCGTTTACAGCCAATCTCTTCGCTGGTACGTGAATTCTAAACGCGGCTTAGCCTGGATTCTCTACACTGTGATGGGTAACAAAGGGAAATACCTTTTTGGCATCTTGCGTCCCAAGACCGGTGTCACAGAGTCAGTTAAAACAAGAAGTAGTCCTGGCAGCAAGGGCTGGTGGAAGTCAGGAGCTCCTTAGAAAGAGGCAGTCCCTGCATTTATACCACTTGCAGGGGAGGAAGCAAAAGGAGGGTCACAGAGGTACACGAGAGGCTTTTCCCGTACACTGTGCAGCGCCGGAGGTCATCTTTAGGTCTGGTGTATCCAAACACTTCATTACAGCGCGATGCAAATGGAGAGCAGCTATGAAGCTGATTGAAAAAAAAAAAATTATGGAAATTTGTGGGTAAGGCTAACTTTTCTCAAATAATCTTTATTTTTTATTTTGAAAAGTGATTATTTATTACTGGGGTTCTTTTATTATTATTACCAAAAAGAGATTTTCAACTGGAACTGTGAACAGTTTCACTTCGTGTCCAAAGAAGAGGAGAATCCAGCAGGGTATCATTTGTTTGCACTGAGAAGAAACGCATGCATTCCCTGAACTCTCTCTATGTGAGATGTAACTTCTGTAAGCCATTACCTTATTTGTTCTGTAATTGAATATGGTTGTTGAGATTAGAAATCTGAACGAGGTTAGGCTTTGAAATAGACCGTTCAGGACATGATCTGCACAAAAGAGGTGACTGTCTGTTTTCATGCTTTACAGAACAGGTCGAGGTAGAAATGAGAGGGACTCTTTTTAGACAAGCTAATAGGAATAGTATTCCAAATACAGGAAGGAAAACTTGATCTATTATCCATCATCTTCTCATAATGATCATGCTTTTCTGTCATTGCCAGCGCTCTTTGTATCTTGCAGTGAAGATATCTACTGGACATTTAATAATAACCTAGATAGAAATCACTACGTACTTTGACAAAAAGTGGTTATTTAGTATATAGAGAAGAGAGGATCACTTGGACATCTGCTCAGTGTGCAAACAGCCATTACACAGTAGGCAGATGACATGTGTGGCAACACAAGCTATTCGGTGGACCAAGATGGCAACCTTGATGACTTGTACTTGGACAAAAAGATGATGCCATCAATAGGCATAGCCCTAAATGCTGAATTTTCACTGCGAACTTTGAGTGTGAAGTTCTGCAGTGATGGTCTGGTAGCTCCTGGATGGGAACGCGAAGGCTGCTGTCCCCATCCCCTGACGCCGGCCATTACACTGGGCTCGCCATGTGAGCTTTAAGCGGGGAATGACTTTCACCTGGAAATAAAGATGATGTTATATTTCTGCTGCAGAGAAGGCTGTAGTAATAGATTAGAAGTAACCTTTATTTTGATGATGTCCCTATAAGGACATGTGCTTGGAAGTCTTTACATTTTTTCTTCTGCTTAGTACGGATGTTCTCTTCAAAGTAAAGAGTTTATAAAACCAGTCATTAGCCACACTGATTAGTTTGTATCAAACAGTCAGCTAACTGTGTTAAGGCAATTTGCACAAAATAACATCTAATTTGAAAAATTGGTATTGAGAACTGTTTTGCTGTATTGCAACTGTAGTGCTTTAGGAGATAATTATTTCTGCGTATCTGTTTTCTGTGAAAACATAACTTACTGGAAAGCATATATCCTAAATAACTGAAATCTCTATTTTGTTAGTGTAAAAATGGCTATTTTAGTATTTAAAAATGATGATTTCTGTTCTTATCCTAGCCCCTCTCTTTAATTAAAAGCCTGCAAAGCGTAAATGACATGCAAAGGAACACCAAACTCTCTAAAACAGTCAAACCAGTAGTAATGATTCTCAACAGCACAGCTCCTCTGTTCCTTTTCACTTAAAAACCCTTACCTTTCATTTTTGCCATTTAACCCCTTCTCTGGTTCTTTGTAAACATCAAATATGTTTTTGGGGCTGTTATGTATCCCACTTCTCTTCAGTACATGGCAAAAACCCAGTGACCAGATCAACTTGGGAAACGGTGGTTTCTGCGTAATTGCACTGACAGCGGTGTACTCTCTGTGCAAGGAAAGGTTTTGCCAACCTCCAGAGGTTTTGCATTACTATAAATATACTAAAAAGCTTTTTTGGTTCCAAAATACTATGAATTGTTATTGGGTTTATTGCATGGCATCAATTAACAGTATCCAGAAAGCCAACTATGGAGACGATGATATGTTCTGTCTTTCAGTGCCCGCTTTGATGAAGTGAGCAAACAAAAATGAGCGCAGCGGGCTTATATTAAGTCTTATCTCTTGCTCTTTTCATAATCTTAATGTTATTGACGTAGAAATGTCTGCATGGTTAGGTTTGCTTTTTTTTTAACAGTATTAGAAATTTGTTGTAAAGCAGCCATATAAATATGTTTACTTAAGATATACAATAATTTACAGCATTCAAGGAAATGTCACTTACACTTGTGTAAATATATATTTAGATTGGCATATTTAAAGTCAGCCTTACTGCCTAGATTGAGTTGAGTGCTGTATTTGGACACAATTTGTCATTAAGAAAATAATAATTATTGGCTCAGAAATAAAGCAGTGTAATATGGAAATGGCACTTCTTTGTGCCTGTATTGGGGGAGATGATGAGAAACATCATTAGTATTGGGTTTCATGCTTTTAAGAGTAATAAATAAGAACATGATTAGCATTTCTTAGCGAAGTCTTCTATCGATTTGAGTCTTGATTTTGGCCAGTGCAGCACATTTCCGTTTAATTTTTCCACAGATGCACCTCCAGCAAGAGTCTGGTGCAACTGATAGGGATGAGGGAGTCTGTAATTTCTGACTACTATTGCTCGGTCTTTGTCAAGAATGATGAGGGAGAACATTTATCTCTGCATAAGTGGTGGGGTTTGTGCCCTGATATCTTGCTCTTGAGCGCTCTGAGTGTCAGTCAGTGTAGTTGTGTGCATGAACCCATGTATAAGGCGTAGACCTAAATAAAATTGGACTGCTTAAGCATTGCATTTTGTAACTAGGTAGGAGGAAATCTTACAGTTGTTTGTGTCCATTCTTGTAGGAGAAAGACTTTTTCTGGATGGCCTTAGAAAAGTGTTTTTCCTTTTATTTTCAAACAACAGTAAATCTCGCATTCTGTAAGATGGAATGAAAAATGCCAGAAAGCTTTTTTCCGTCCTGGAAAAAATCCCAGTACTTTGGGGAGTTTTCGTGCCATATGCATGCTGGTGCTTTCCACTATGCTGAGATGCAGAATTTCCACTGCTGCTGGAAATAAAGTCAACACAAGGTATTTAAATGCTTCTCAGCAGTGAAGATAGTCCCCTTCAAATGGGAAAGCTGTCTTCAGAAGATGTTGCAGAATGTTTACGTGTATCCAGTTTTATGACTGGAGTTGACAATGGGAAGATTTAGGTGTGACTGTAAAGTGCTTTGTAGGTATTTTGAATCTGATCTTTAAATTACAGTGTCTGAAATGATTTCAAGCAATTACTTTCACCCACAAGCTGCTTAACTGTGAGCAACAGTACATCCAAGTAGTTGTTTCACGTCAGGCTATTGTTTTGGCAGGGTGAGTAATGATAATTTTCCATATAATATTTGGAAAGATCAGGCAAAAGTATTTTACATAAGTATAATCTCTGTCAACTGGCTGGCATTTCCTTACTTTTATATGCATCAGAACCAGAATATCCACAGGATGCCCAAGATATTAACGTCACTAATGAGGTACAGAAATCAGTCTGTGCCTGTTGATACCGTTTTCGTGGGCAGAAATAGGAGAAGCGGTTGTTCATAGCTGAAGAGACTTTAATCCACAGCCCTGATCCTCCCTCTCTCTTTCCCTTCCCAGACTTTTAATGCTGTATTTCAGGCTGAGTTGTCCCGATGCCTTCAAGAGGATTCTTTCAACAGTCAAGTCTCTGTTCCTGAATATACCCAAGTATGGAGCTGTGTCTAAGAATGAGACAGCAATTTTGGGGTCCGTTTTCCTAGGAACCCGCGCCTCTCTGGCACAGCAAGATGAGAAAGTGACATGAGCAATCAGCAAAGGGAGAAGGACCTCAAAAAAATGTACCTTCTCTCTTAGATGCTATTTTGGTCAGTCCTTCTCTCTCTGCTTATGACTGATAGTATTGGCGATTGAGGAGATAAGCAAGGAAGAAAGGCCTAAATTTCACTCCTATTTTCCTGTGGGGAATCTGAGACTCTCCTTTGACAAGCACATGAAAATATAAGCAGCCTAACTGCCAGGCAGGGAGTTTTCAGTTCTCCTGAAAAAGAGAAAACAATTCTAATATGTGCTTCATCATAATTAATTTACATAATCCTATGTGAAAGTATATTAAAAGCAAGGAGTTTTCACTGTAGGATGGGATTTCTTAGCAGAGGCTTGTTTTGTTTTGTTTTTTCTCACAGGTGTCTGATAGTTGTTATACTGTTTTTTTGGTGGAGATGGAGATGTTCTGCTGCAGTGGCAGCCTATCAGAATGAAACACATACCAAAAAACAGCTGGTGATCCATTCCTTTAAAAAATAAAACCTTAAATTTCCTCGTGCATGTTAATAAATTATGTACATACCTGCACTGTTTTAAATGTCATTTTACCTACCAGTGTTTTCCAACTGAAAGAGAAGAAATAAGATGTGATAAACCAGCTACTATGTGAATCCACTTTTGCCATTTATTCCGTGCTGAAACACAAAGCGAGATTAAAGTTGAGTTGTGTATACACACTTTTCCCAAAAGTGAGAAACAAAAGTTACATATTGTTCCACAGCCAGTTTTTCCTCTGATATTTGCTTTGGGCCTGTGCAGTCTAGCTTTAGTCCTCCGTGTAGCCAGCAAATGTTTTCAAATATTTGGCTACAGATCTCTTACTGAAATGCATGCACTCATATTAATGGAAATGTGAGCATGGAAAGTAGATCTCTCTGCAAAACTGGATATTGTGTTTATGTCATTTACTGGAGACGCACAGGACTATGAAAAGGGCGTTTATGAATCTTTGTTATTTACCAACATTTATTACTCAGAGCATTTATTTATGTCATGATATGGAATGCTTTATGGCGAGAACCTTGTCGTGCGTAGTTCTATACAAAGTCATTAAAACCATCTCTGACCCTCAAGAGATTAACCAAACAGCCTTTTTACCTTTGATTTTTGCAACTTGCACAAGAGCTGATTTCGGTCT
Source organism: Anarhynchus alexandrinus (assembly GCA_008711295.1). Classification (NCBI taxonomy): domain Eukaryota; kingdom Metazoa; phylum Chordata; class Aves; order Charadriiformes; family Charadriidae; genus Anarhynchus; species Anarhynchus alexandrinus. The sequence goes on from VUYV01000270.1 coordinate 143,306, forward strand.
ATTTTCACTGTCCAATTGAAAGCAATCATTTTAAATTTTTAGTAGAAAACTAAAATGCTCTACAGCTTGCATTTCTGTGGTCAGTATTATTCACTTGTTTTTGCAGAAGTGCAAATGATGATACTGGAGATGATGAACTAATGACAACTTCTGGAGCCCAAATGATGTACCTGGAAAATGACGCAGGCCTTAATTACCCCAGGGTGTTACTGCTGACATTGTCGATCATTTGTAGAAATAAGCTACTACATCTCATGTTTGCACATCTCAAGCCTTTTTTTTTTTCCTATTTAAATTTTTGAATTATAAAACAATGTTTTTCCTTCAATTCATTTAAAATGAGTTGATGATTCCCCCTTCCCGACTTGGTCTTCATTCCTTCAACCCCAGTGATGCAAATGATATTGTGATTTAACATAAAAAAATCATCAGCAAGGAGGAAAATATTTAAATCTGTGTCATTTTTTGTCCAAAAAAATAGAAGAGAAATATCTTTTTTTTCCCCCCGAATTTCTTACAGTTGAGAAAATTATTTATTATCTTGCAGTGATAAATGTGCGGTCATCATTTGCCTACACTGAATTTACATTACAGTTATCTCCCGAGTATTTCAGGTTCTCTGATTACAAATAAAAGAACAGTCTTTCATTCTGTATCCAAAGACTGTTCAAACTGCAGAGTATTTTTCAGTGGGTTAAAGTAAACAGTGTGACTTTTCTACAATGAATTTGGTTACCAGAGCACTTGGGAGGAGCAAAACCATTTCTGCAAACCCATATTTCCTTGAATATCCTCTGAGAAGGAACTGTTCCTAAGCATTAGCATAGCATAGCAGTGTGTTATGGGTTTTTTAAATACAGACAGTGATTGCTTTTGTTTTGCAAAAATCAAAATGCAGTATCCATTCAACTGTAGTTCTTAGGCCTATTGTATCTTCTGAAATGTGAGTTATTTCCAAGGATGGAAGTACACTAGAAATTGAATGGGGATTTGTAGTTTGGGGTGGTTTTTTTGCTTTTATTTCCTTTCTTTCAAAAATGTATCTTTGGACTTATGAGGCTGCTTTGCATACTTTTGGTTCAGAAAAAAAAACCAACTAGAAGCGCAGTCATGCTTTGGTGTACCACTTTGAGTGTGCCAGACATCACTTACATTTTGTTGCACTAAGGAAATGAATACTTCTGAAAAGATTGTGGCATTTTATCTCTGTGTCCACCAGTGTAACAGGTGCCTCAAACCAGGGCGCTCTAATCACCGCAGGGGTGAGAAAGAGCAAGATGTGTGGGACTGCAGAGGAAGGAAAGGGTGCTTCGTGGTGAACTGCCCCTATTTTGCTGCTGAATCGGTGTTTCTTTTTTTTATACACAGGTAATGGGTAGGCATGAAATTGCAGTAACAGTGCCGTTTCTAATTGGCAGAATAAATCAGCTCTTAAACCAGCCAACAGCAAGAACAACGCTACAATTAAGTTAGCATTCAAAACACAATGCAGATAACCAGAACCCAATTCCTGGAACCACTGCTTTCCACTAGTATTACTTTAAAGAATTAAAGCTGCAGAAGGAGAATCCTGGCTGTTGGGTAACAGGATTAGCAGCGTATTACCTCGCGAATTACGTGTTCTGGATGCGAGATCTGGAGTTCATACTTAAAGTGCTTCTGTATATGATTACTGTCAAGTAGGTGGATTATTTTTTGTAAGCTGTGATTGCAGAACAATAGTTCTTAACAATTTTATTACATAATGCAATAGGGAAGGCACCTTCAGAAAGTGCTTGGGCAGTGTAAGTGGAAAGATCCCGCGTCTGGGGAAAACGCTTTGTGATAATTTTGTCCAGTTTTGTGCTTTTGCTTTTCTCGTCTGTATATTGATTCTCCAGTGTTTCAGATTTCTGTCTTGCGAGACTAAGGGTCTTCCTCAAATTAAGTCAAATTCATTCTTTGTATGATTATAAGATATATATGTATACTACTATTTTTTGAAGAAGCACTTCATGTCACTTGGTCTATTGCTACAAACTGGTAGGAACAATCACAATTACGTTTGGTAACTTAAAATATTCATAACCCAAGTGGAGAAGAAATAATGAAACAGTCTTCCTTTCTCACCTTATTTCATAAGGTGGTCCATCTTGGGTGAAAATGTTCTTTATAGTCTTATGCACCGCAATAAGCTGTGAGTGTTACTAGGATTAAACTAAACACCTTTGCTACTGCCTGTCTGCCTTTATTTTCCACGTGTTTAAATGGCATTATCTTGAAGCATATTTATTCTGGAAGGTTTAGAAAAAGGGCACCTTTCGCCCACTAGTATTGCTGCTGAGCCCATTAATATAAAAGAGAAAGATGAATATCCGATAACTAAGTTTCCTATCAGCAGGCTGTCTAAAGAACAGCACATATAAACGTAACACATGAACAGCTGGAAAAGGACTGGAGTATTATTAAGGATGTGGTTTCTGTCCTGGCTTGAAGAACCCTTAAGGGAAAAAAAATAATGTGTTGCTGGGGAATAGTATGTAAACTTGAAATAATTCTGTAGTTGGCACCATCCCTTAGCAGTGGACTTTTTCTGATTTAGCCTTAAATGGTTTTACAGTGGGAAATTTTATAGTCTCCTGGTGCCCGTAAACAGGGAGAAACGCTTGATTGGTCAGTATGGTTGATAAAGCAACTTCTAATGTGAGGAAATTTCTTTTTAGAACTTAATAATTTCTGTTTGAGTTCAAATAAATATGTTGTAGAAAGAGCATACGAGCATCTCGAGCAATTTCTCCTATTGATGCATCAGTTTCTCCACAACAATAAACTTCTAAACATCTTGTCAATACTGACGTTGCATTTACTGTAATTTACTCACATCACATCACCAAAGCCCCTTGTTAGTGATGTTGTCTGACCATTTATGTTTAAAGTAGAGTCATCCCCTTCACTAGCACTTCATCAGCCATATGGAGAGAATCATTGTGTATCTCGGAGTTTTCTGGTTCTGAAGACATGCACGTACAGATTATTGCCTTGCACAAAATCATTTGCCATAACTCATTTATAAGCCAAGTGTTGACTGCAATTCAGAGCCTGGTTATTTAAATTCCCGAAGGCATTCGAAAACTTGGCAGGTAAAACCCAAAATCCAAAGTTTTGTCTTCCGTTCTGTTGAACGGCGAGATATCTGTGGTTTTTAAATAAGCTCTGTTGCCCTCAAGCTGCACTGGAGGTTGCACGGGCGTGCAGAGCTTTTGTAAAACACGCCTTTTTGAGTGCTGCATGACTGCCTCTTGAGTTGAAAGCAAGGGCTTTCTGCCTTAGTTGCCTTCCTTAAAAGCAAAGTTTTCCACAGTATTGGCTGGTGTGTGTTCATGCGTAAACGTTGGTCAGAATCCTGCCAAATCAGGGCGTAATTATTTTCTGGAGGAAATCAGTGTCTCCTCAGTTCTAAAATCTGAATATTTGGGTATTAGAGTATGAAAGAGTTTAAATTGTGTGACAACAGCACCTCAATTGGTAGTCTTTGCTAAATCCTAGAATCTTTTGGCCATGTCTATTATTAAATAGTTCTTTCCGTAGCTTTTTATTTATTCATATACTCAGGTCTAAAAGACGTTTGGCAAACTAGATGATATTTCACTAACTGCAGCAATTAAAGCTAAGAAAAAGATATGCAAAAAAAAAAAGAGAATGTTTATATTGTATAATGCAACACAGAGATATTACTTTACAAATATAACAGATCTTTTTTCACTTCCTTGCTTGGTTTTATTAATAGGTAATCAATATGGTAATATCCTGCAGTTAACAGCTGTTGACATGGTATTAAGAGTGTCGGTGAAGTATTTTTCAAAAATACGCTGTTTAACGGCCTCCAGGTACATTCAGCTGTTCCTCAGTTCCCTTTAGGGAGACATTCTCTCTTTCCCTCAGTTGTCTGGGGAACTGAGAGGGTGACTGAGTATTTTGGGACAATCATGGCTAAGTGTAGTTTTTATAGATTTGGCATATAAAGCTATGCCAAAAGCATAACACCTCTGAGTAAGAGGGAAGGGTTTATTGCTGTCGTATCTGAGTATAAAAAGTGGGGATTTTTGTTTGTCCGCTTTGATCTTTTTGGGGGTGACTGGGTGTGCTGTCTCATGTATCTTCTCCATATTTCAAGAGGGAAGCAGCCCCATCCTTTTTCTTTACCCTGATAATTCTGCTTAAGTTGAGGATTCCTCAGGAAATGCAGTTGTGCTCTTGGAGATGGGTTGGTTGGGTTTTTTTTCTGGGTAGTTGGGCTTATAAATGGAATGAGTTCTTGTCTCAAGAGTTATTCAGGGGGTTATACCCCCGTGAATGCAGTCGCTGGGTGTTCTCAGGAACATTCAGGTCCTGAAATGTTGTTTCACTTGAATGTCAAAAAAGTAAATAAACTTGTAGTAATAAAAATAAGTTTACTGTGAAGATAAAAATTGAACAGATTATAGAGTTCTTCACTCTACTGTGAGCTTCTCTTACTTTATAGCAGTGCCAAATATATTCAGGTGTCAGGAAACGGTAGGCTGTCACAGTAATTAATTTTTGTACTGCCAGTTTAAAACTTACCTGGAGGACTGGTGACCTAAATGTATTTTTATATATGATAATTTTTATGAGGGGAAAAAAGAGAGGAAAAGGGGGCTGGGAGAGGAGGTCACAACCAAAATATCGGTTGCTTGAGGCAGCTTTTCACATTACAGAACCTTTAGCAATGGGAAGTTATTGATACGTGTATTGATTTTATTGATTTATTTTAACAAGATTTGATTAAGGATGAAGACTTGTGAAAGTGTAAATGTAAACTAGGTACAGGAATTACTGCTGAATATCGGAATGAAGTTTCTACATAGTTTGTCTTTGTTTCTATCAGTGGTTGAACTATACCTTCAGACTGGTTAAGATGACTCCTCAAAATGAAAGAGAAATGCCCATTTGAGAGTGTAGTTACCATTTTTTCAGAAAGAGTATGCAGCTGTTCTTTCTCATGTCCTTTTAATCTCTTTGATACTATTTTTAACGATAACAAAACCCCTGGAAAATTCTTTGTGTAAGTGTTGCCAGTTGGGACCCCGTAAGAATCACAATTTGGAACTGGGGCAAGAATAACTAACCCATTGTAATTATTGTATGTTTATCTCACTTGCAGAACTGAGACTCTGCTGATCGAATTCGTGCAGAATTGTGTACGTTTTACCCAGAACTGCGTGTGGTGTTACTACACGTCTCTTCCTTAAGAACTCTGTGTACTATAGCTGATATGATGTCTTACCCAAATTTTTGAGCAAGTCTATGAGATTGCTAGTGGCGTCACCTTGCACCTTATAGATCAGCAGCAAATTTTCTTGCAGTTTTTTCTAACTGGTTCAGAGGATGTTTAGATACTTAAGTTATACTGCTTCAAAAAAGAACAGGGCTGTAATATGACAACCGTAGCATTTTAAAGCCAAAGAGGATGAGATTTCTATCCTTGGGGTAAAAAGAAAAGCAGCCATAATTTAAATTAAACAGCAGGATGAAGTCCAAGTTGGCTATTGGCTGGTTGTGATTCCTCAGCAGTTTTATATAAGTATAACCTTGAGTTCAGTTGACTGACTCCTGATTTAACATATAGGAGAGAATAACCAAGATTTCTGGGTGTTATACTTCTCAATATAGTTTGTCGATTTCAAACTGAGAATCCATGTCAAAATTCTCAGAAAATGGATCGTCTTTTACGAAGCTTTTTTCAACTAGGAATAGTAATGGAATTTCGCTGATACTATTTGTATTTTTTTCTGCAGAACTAATCATCCATGTTAAATGCCATATGTTAAAAGCAAAATGAAAAAAAAATAAAACCCACTTCTTGAAACATGAATTATGAATTAGTTCCATTTTTATATGTTCTTGCAGAAGAGGATAATTAAGCAAAGAGAATGAGTGCGGTTAACAGCATACTATAGTCTGTCCTATATTTTCAGGACCAGCGATGATTCTCATGCTCGTTTCATGAGAAATCTCTCCAGTCTCTGCATTTCTGATACGTTTGTCATTGTAGCTGAACAGTAGCATCTGAGCCTTCAGGGTGAGCATCAGAAAATAGGGCTTTTATGGATAAAGACAATACTGTTAATGTGCTGTGGTTCTTTTGTTTTCCAGAATCATCCAGCCATACAACAAGAACAATAATGGTAAGTATAGAGAAGATTAAAGGTATCAATCTGTCTATAGATATGATTTTTTCCTTTGAAAACAAAGTGGATACAGTAGTATCCTAAGCCATTGGCACGCTTTCTTCTAAAGTCGAGTATCACTGTAGAGATAAAATGAGTCAGTCTGCCACTACATTTTGTGGGAATCTTGGGGAAAAGGGGAGGTTGAATAGCTTAAGAAGTACGAGTGCTGTCAGTTTGAATACGTGAAAAATCCAGTTGCAGTTCTGCGTGTTATGTGTTTAAGGTTTGGTTGGGTTTTTTTTGTTATGCCAAATTAATGTTTATAAAATCTCTTGCTTTCTGTGTGTATGACATGTGTCTGAGCACATTTAAAGTTTAAAACAATAGCTGGGTAATTTCTTGCATCCCATTCCTGTGAGGCCGGTTTCTGACTTTACCTTTAGTTTGATAGTTTGGGTTGCAGAAACAGAGAAATGTTTAAATGCACAGATACATCTTCAAAAAAGAGATTAAAAACTTTTATGCATAAAAATATCATGGATTTAGTTTGTATCTTGGGTTTTATAGGGTGAGAAGTTTTATCAGTCTCTTTCTGTTTCAAACTCCGAATAAAAGTCATGTAAAGACTGACCAAAAAATCACATAAAGAAAACCTTTCCCTGGCTGGGAATGATTATGTCTATCCTATAGATATGTGGAGGGAAGGCTATCCACTTTGGGAAAAAGACCAATTTTTGAGGCGAGTTTTGAAATTTTAGAATAAAACCCAACAAAAACCAATGTGAGCTTGTTTGTTTACATTCCTACAGTTTTCAGGGTGTTGCCTAAAGTTTATTACAGCATTTGTAGGACATGTAAATTCCCACACAGAAACTTGATTCAACAGGGGACAAAGCATAAAATGAGTTCATTGCCTTTATCATCAATAGTCATTAATAATCCAGTGCAAATGGATAATAAATAGGTAAGGACTACAGATCACAAAATTTCAGAATAGTAGAGAGATGTCTGGAAAAAGCAATGTTTTCTACCAGATGTGATATAATCCTTGTTTGTCATGAATTTGGTTTAAGTAGACACATTTGAAATAACATGCTCAGCGTTATTTAACTGTATTCCTCTACTATAAAATTTTGGAAGGGATTGAAAATTTTCTCGGTATTTCTTTCCAATTCTGCATTGGTGTCCAGAAAAGAGCTAAAGGTTAATGCTGAAGCTGGTGAAAATGTCACTCTTCATTTCCCTTTATTTTTTTTCTTAGTAATTTTACTCTGAAGAGAACACATTTTGTCGGTCTCTTTTTCATTAATGTATCAAAACACCTCTAAAATCTGACCCAAAGGAACGGGGGGTTTTGCCTGTATAAATGTGACCACACCAAAACATGCCCAAACTTTAAAGAGATAAGAGAAAGGTTTTTAAATAACTCGTGTTCTCGAGGTTCCTGTGTTGTGAACCTCTCCAGACCTCTCTGCTGACAACTCAGACCGCTCAGACTAATGTTCTGCAGTCAGTGTGCAGTAATTGCCCATTGCACTTAAATAAATAAAAGTACAATTAGAAATAAGTATTCTGTTTAGTGTGAAAAGGTTATAACAATATGTCCACTCTTCTCTGCAATTAAAGCATAACTGAATGTGTAATGGAAAATTTCTTACTCTCCAATGAGTAGGTAGAATATGTCAGTAAAACCAGAAAATGTACTATTCCTTGCATTAGAAACGAGATGAGATTGTCTATTCAATAACAGACACAGTAAAGCAATGCTACTGAGATCTATTTTTTAATGACTACTGCAATAAATAATTGCTCTGAAATAAAGTCCCCTTCTTCTTACTGATTATGGTTAATATTGTAACAGATAAGAAGTTAAAGCATGATTTCAAGTCAATCAGAATGTGAGAGGTATAGCAGCAAATCTGTGTACTGCCTCGGATGGTTTGATGTAAAAAAAGCTTTTGTCTTACCAAGGCGAAGTATTCAAACTCCTTTTAAATTGCATTTATAGGTGATGGAATAATGTAAGTAAAGCATTAAATCTGGTCTTGTCTCTGAAGATTCAGATTTCTGTTAAAATCAAAGCCAATGAGAAACAGAGTGTACTTTGATAAAGAAAAAGTGCAGGTTTTTTTGGAGAACATTACAGGAATTCTTCTTCTGTATTTAAATACAATGATGGCTCCCTATTTTTTGTTTCAGATTCTTGTTTGTAAAAATAAAAAACTAGAAAAAAATTTAACAGTCTGGGGAGGGAGGAGGGTATCTTCTGTGTTTTAACTATAAAACAACTTTCCTCTTATTCTTTGGATAGACACCTAGGTTAGTCTTTCATGAATATTTACTGATTTCTATAAATAAATGTTTAAATAAAAATGCTGCTTTTAAATACATGTTTTATTTAGCTTTTATGTAACTTCCATGAAATACAGAGGCTATAAACATTGTAGTATTTCAGCATATGCTTTGGACAGTCAACTGTGGGGTTTTTTGTTTGTTTGTTTGTGGTTTTTATTTTATTTTATTTTATTTTATTTTATTTTATTTTATTTTATTTTATTTTATTTTGTTTTGTTTTGTTTTGTTTTGTTTTGTTTTGTTTTGTTTTGTTTTGTTTTGTTTTATTTTTATTCTTCCCCCCTTGCACAGAAAAGTCATTGACTTGGGTTTTCTGCATTACATCTATTTTAGGTGTTTTGTGAAAAGTTTGGTAGAAAATCAGGAAGTTCAAAAGTAATACTTGTGTTGACTATTTGCTAATTTCTTGTATATGATCTGTTGTTTGAAAATCTTTTTTTTAATAGCCTTTGGGGTTCTGAAATGAAATTCTGTACCCAAAATGAATGTGTTCCTGCATGCTAGTATCAGTGTTTGCGACTCCATGCTGTGTGGAGACCGTGTTTTGTAATTTTTGCATTCATTTCAAATCTCTCTGAATAAGTAAACTAAACCAGCACCAAACCTTGATGCTTATTAGAAGTATAAAGTTAATGCTTTTGCATTATGCTTTGCATAAGAACACTTCAGGTGTGGCAAAACAGAATGAATACCCGATTTAAACTAATTTAACATAACTCCTTAAACATAATTCTACACTTGTTTTACACTATATCCTGTATAACTAGGGCAATGCAAAATATATTGAACTAATTAATATGGATTATTACCAATCATCTGAGCATGCGTGATTTCTTCTAGTGATTTTTTTTCTCCGTGTAGTGAGCTGCTTATGCTATGTTTTATTTGATTTGATTTTTTTGTTTAAAGATGCGACAAAAATTTTAAAAATTCTAATTTAAGGCAATGGGAATTTTTTCCTTTTTGAAAGGATGGGGAAGAACATGAGAGATCATAAATTCAAGTCCTCTTATGATAATCCACTTAAACATTCTTTCAGCCACAGCATAAACATTCACCATTAGTTTTTACACTTACAATGCCTGTTGGTGCTATGTATTTATTTCAAAGCGGGATGGCTTTTCAGACTCTTTAGGGGTTCTCAATGAATAAATGCTCGGCCATTAATATCCCAGTACAAGTTGAGAAGCTTATAGACAGGAGCCTCGACTGCGATTTGGGATCTGAGTCCCATTTCTGAATCTGTATAGGATTCCTCCCTTGACTGTCCAACATGCATCTTAATATCCTTCTGCTTGAAATTCCTGCAGGACCTAGTGAGGATAGGAGATTTACTCTCCATAATAAAGATGATGTCTTAAGTTGCCACCTTAATATAAGGTGTTTGTGGAGTCTTAGGAATAGTATCCAAACTTTGTTGGACTGGTAGCTGCCCCTACAGCACATACCATGTGTGTAGTGATGCTGTACAGCTAATTCCCATTTCTCAGACACAGCAAAGCCTTATGCCTGGAGCACCTTGTATTGAAAGATCTGTATTTACAGTTAAGCAACTGATTGAGTTAGCAACTGACTGAACGAGTGCTGCTGCTTCCAGAAGATTTAGCAGAGAGAAACACATTCTTATGTAGCTCCTTCACGAAAGGGACTGTTGCGTTCGTTGAACGTTGGAGGTGTCTCACTTGCTCACTGGGAAATGAACGTTTGTGTATGCAAATGGGAAATTCACGCCCTTGCGGCTCTCAAAAATTGAACCTGTGAGTGAAATACCTGAGAATGGTCCCCACAGAGAAATCTCTTAGCAGGGAACAGCTGAAGCTGTGAAGACATTGTAACAAGTGGTCTTCCCATAAACTCCTCTTTGTTGAAGACCTTGAAAAATTTGGCTTTGGTCTCAGAGATCTCTGAGGACGAGTTCAGTCTGCAGCATGTAGACCTCCTGTTTGGCAGGTGAAACTCTTCCCGGGTAACTCTGTGATACAGGAGATCTCAATGAACATAGCCAGATCGAGATGAGGAAAAACTTGGGAGAAAGGTGACACTCAGGAGGGAGGAGGATTTGCCCAAGATGAGGTTAGCAAAGTTTGGGTAAAGCTCCTGCTGGTCAGGTGCTGCTGTGTGATCTGCTGCTGGTATGCGGACTCTTAATACCAGTGGTTTGGTTGCAAAATCACAGCACAGCTTATTAGTGATGTGCACCGTCAAAATCAAAATGCCAGCTGCTAATTGCGCACGGCAGTGTTATGATGAAATTACTGGAGCTTTCTGCATGCAGGGGTTTTGAAGGAATAGGGCTTCTGTGGTAGGACAGGTAGTGTTCCTCAGGCTTTCATAACCTTTCTAGCATAACTGTGTGCTAGAGGGGGAACATTTAAAATAATCATAATTTTTGAAAAAAGCATTTAACAATTACTGTGTATGAAAGTTCATTTTGCTCGTGGCGTTGATATGAGTATGACAGCGACATTGAATGCTCATTTTTATACACAGTGATAAATATATTTTTTGAGAGGAACTAATGAACTGATTTTCTACTCAAGAACTTCAATTGTTTTGTTTAACTAGAAATTAAAGATAATATGGTCCCTAGCACACACTGGAGAACAATGATCTTCTTTTCTCTTGTCCTTAAGTGAAATGTAATTAATATCTTCAAATAGCTTGAAAGGACCGGGGGAGAGGGAAATAAAAAAGAAAATTCTAACCAGTGTGGTGCAGCAGAAATGAGATCATATTGTAACCCTTGTGCCATTTTCTCTAATGTTATCTCTTGCCTGGAATAAGAGTTAGGGTCTAATAAAAGCAGAAGTTCAGAATTAGTTATGACATCTGTCTCTGCCAGGGGAAAAAGTATTATGAAAAAGCACATACTTTTTCCATCACGCTTAACTGTTCTTCAGAGTTTATGCCATAGGAAATGCACTTTTTGTACCTTCTACATTTCCTGAACATTTTTTGCCTGTGTGTGTTTGTCTTGAGTAAAGGAAACATTCGGTGGTGTATTAGAAAGGAGCCTGGGAAAAGATATAAACCATTATACTTGATAACTTAAACCCATTTCTGACTGGGGAAGCACAGCAAAAAATTGCTGTTTGAGCCCTTGAATGTTCCTCTAGAACATATGGCACTGCCCATTGCCAGATAAAAATAATTAGTCTGAAATCTGATGTATGGCAGTGTTTTCCATGCGTGAATTCTTATTCACTTTTTGCGCACTATCCACTTTGTACAATAAGAGATCAGCAGTTCAATACCTTTATGAATTTCTAATCTCATCCAAACTATGTATTGTATTCTGAATTTATTGTAAATAACAGCTGTATTACTTCTAGTAGCATGGCCTTTAGTTCTTCCTCCCCACCAAAGCCAATACAAAAAAATGTGAAAACCAAACCACAGTCTAGACACTGAATTAAAAAATAGAAAAAAAAATAGGCAAATATTTAGAGGGACTACAAAGATAGATTTACAGCCCTATGTGCAACAACGACTAAATTCACCATAAACCTGGTTTGTCTCTAATACAAAGGAAAATAGTTTAGCTCGAAGAAAGAGTTACATGTAACTTACTCAAATTTGATGTCTTGTTGCTCTTTTTGTTGTTTGGGCTTTTTTACATCAGATCTAAGGAATCATAGAGGAGTTTGTTCAGTTATTTGCACTAAAATAACAAACACTTGAATTTTTCATCAAATGCATGAAATTTGTCCTACTGAAGGGAACAAATGGTGTGGATCGGGGTGTGTTGAAAGTTGTGGCATAATGTGACTCTAATGCATTGAATGCGAGTGTAAGAATTGTGCAGAAGCAATGAGGTCCTTGTTTATTATTTTTGGCTGTTATGTTTTTATGACGTGATGTAAGAGATCAGTTTTGCATTCTGTTCTGCTCGTCTTTGTGGATGCTGACAGCCCCTTCCGTATTCAGTGCCCGGGGAATTGGTCCCCTAATTAGAGGGTACTCCCACGAATGTGCAGCATTATGCGCATTTTAGGAATATTACAAAAATGCTATCGGCAATGTGGAATACTGGTATTATTTCACCATGAAAGCAGTACTTCTTCCTGGGAAAACACGGTGTTGAATCCATGTGAGAGAAATTAAGCAAACTTTCATCTTTGTGTAATGTCTTCTAGCATATCTCTTTTAATCAAGTAGTGTTATTAGTCCTGCTGATAATCAATTATGTGGGGAACAAGATTCAAGTTTCCAAAATTAATATATTGGTCATGGGATATTCTTCCAAAATGTTACCTATAGATGATACAGTGAACATTATTTTCAGTCTCTGCTTTTCATATATCAGAAGGCAGCTTCTCTCAGTACATCTGAGTACTTGCTCTTTTGTTGCACAATTATTCCAGGTAAAGATTTAGTGGAAAATTAATGCATTGGTTTATGTTTAATGTTATCTATATTAAAAGGAATGCAGATGTATTGCAGTCAGCTTTAATATTTAATGACTGTTGAGTAAACCTAAGAATGACAGCACCAGCAAGGCGATACAAACCTTTGTTAGCCTGCTTCTGTTTAGGTTAGCGGCAGGACCAAACCACTGGTCTTATTCAGTGACTTTTCTTTATAAGGAAAGACAAACAGAGTGAGGACCTATGAAGTGTGAAGCGTGGATTTTTAAAAATCAGGTTAATGCCATAATTGGATGAAAAAACCAAGTCTCTCATCTCATTGGTTGGGATGCTGGGTTTTTGCTTAGAAAATGTGAATTCTCTCCTAAAATCAATGGGTTTCTGTTGCAGAACTGCTTAGTTCATGGCATTGATTCATGCCTTAATTTATCTCTGTATAAAATGGCATCAGCAATAGTTAATTTAGTTTTTAAAGACCTTCAAGACCTGTGGATGAAACACATCAATGCTCACAGGGTGTTATCTGACCCCCAGGTACCGGTTGAGGAAGACTAGCTGGTTTTTGGGAAGGGTGCTGTGTGTAGGCTGCCCTTTACAGCAGAATTAGTTAATAGAATTATGCTTATTCTCAGGCGAATACCTTTCCCTTTTATTATGATTTCAGCATGCTGCTCCTCATATTCATATGACTAACGGTAAGGCCTTGCAAGCCAGTGCAAGTGCCATTAAGGCAAGCACCATTCCAGTGATCAAGAGACAGAGGCAAAATTGGCTCGATGCTTCAGACGATGGTTTCTTTATAGCTACAGAAGAGACCAGGTAAGAGAAATGAAATCTAAGCAGGGAACGAGGCTTCACTGCATACATGTTATTTATCTATTATGTGAATAACGGTTTTTGACATTATTATTTGAGGTTGCATTACAATGAAGAGCAATGTTACATCAAAACATACACCCACCTTAGCATCTCTTGGACTGATATTATCAGTATTTCACTAATAAGACTTATTCAGTAAGGGCTACTTCTCTATGACAAAGATTAGAACTTTTTAATTGTTACTAACTGTAGTTCATATACAATGAAGTTTAAGGCACCTCTGATCATTCAGCAAAATGTAAATGCATCCACAATGTAGGTTATACTTCAAAATTTTTGGAACTTGAAAAATACGTAGCACGCAATAGAGAAATATACAGCAGATAGCATCTTTTCCAGGCTAGAAATTGATTTCCTTTAAAAGCAGCTAAGGTGATCAACTTTTTCAGTCTTTCATTTCCAGATTAATTGGTAAAATTTAATGATCTTTTGCTTTTCCCAGTAGAGTTTGGTATTGCAGAAGAGTCACTAGTTTTCTGGAGGCTCCTCTGTTCTTTTCTTCCCCTGTTAAGACCTGGCCATTCCCTGATTTAATTCAGACTAAGACAAGAAGTTACAGTCTGTTTGTGTAAGCTGTGGTTGCTGGGCCTGTTTTTTAAAAACCTTTCAAATCTTGCTTAAGCAAGGGGATTATTACGGCAAGTAACATCAGACTGCTCCTTACTTCTGTGATTATTTCACAAGCCTAGAAAAGCTGGTAGTTGAACAAAACCATAAATAATAAAATGAGGGATGAGGAAGAACATACATAAATACAGAACTAACCAAGGAAATTGGCATATTTAGTCCTGTTTATGGTTGGTTCAGCTAGGGAATTCAAAATGCTAGCACGTGACAATTTTGTGGTTATTTCAAGATCAATTAAATATGGCACTTCATTTTTCTTTTCTATGAGGAACGCAATAATTCAGAGAGAGCGGTAGGAGGATGATGAGCTCTTAGGCTTTTGATACCCAGCTGAGGTTGATAACATTCACTATTTTGAGAGTTGTTTGATGCAAAGAGCTTAGTAGTATTGGACTAATCCTTAGTGATTATACCCTCAAGGTGAGACTGGTAACCTTTTGAAGTTTTAGAACTTTCAATATTTTTTTCAATTATTATAGAGAAGTGCCTGTCAAAGGACGAAGTAAATCTTACACTGACAGTGTTTGTCTCTCCCCAGTGGTCTCAGAGGTAGCCCAGGCAACTGGCCAAGACTAGATGTTTAAATTCTAGGTGATCAAAGCAGGGTGAGATGAGTCCTGCCTTTGCAAATCACTCATCCGTGATAGCCCTGCCTGTTCCCGTCCTAGGAAATCCCCCTTCCCACTCCCATGGCTGCAGACACCATACCCGGGCCAGGCAGCAAGGCAGAACTTGCACTGCCTCCCCCTCTGCACCCACGGTGGTGGGTGAACAAGGGGCTTAGTCCTCAGGTCTCTGCATCTGCTACTCTTCTCCAAATCATTAAAAGTTTAGAGAGTAACATTTGAAATCCCCTTGTATGGGGAGCATAGGGCAATTAGACCTCATTGATACTCCCCCAAACAAGGAGGTGCCTGAAAACGTGGCGCTGCGTCACACTGGCCAGTGCTGAAGAAGCACAACAGGGAATGCTCGAGGACTGGCGTGGGTTGAGTCCCCAGTACAGCCAATCCCAGTCTGACCAGAGCTAACGCCGTAGGTCCAGTGCCAGTACATACACGTGCACCTTCCTTCTCTGCTAGCAACACACAAGGAGTAACAGTGCCTCACTCACATTAATCTTCAAAACTATAATAAATGGAAGACAGCAACTTTTTATCCTTTGAAGCTCTATTTCACATGAGATCTGTTCCTTCTCTCTCATAGGGCTTTCCTTTTTTTTTTTCCTTTTTTTTTTTTTTTTCCCCCTGTCACCATCCCCATTGATTCCCTCCCTACCTCAGGCCTTCTTTCTCTTTTCTGACATTTTCCTTTGATCCTTTGATTCCCTCCACTTTTACTCCGAGATTATTTAGAAGAGACGGTGGTGTAGCTTGTTCTCCTCTCGGCTCTCACTTGCCTCCGGCCTTTGCAGCTTGAAGTGGAAAGCACTGCCTGGTTCTGCTGCTAGGAATGCACTGATGGCCAAGACGACAATTAGATGCTCTGCTTTTTGGGGAAGGAGGGAGAAGAGGGAACGGACGCTAGTCCCTGACAGCCAGCCTGTCCTGTGATACGAGTTCATGTGCCTGAGCATGGCCGTGACTCAGCTGGATGCCATATAATTGCAGTGGGAAGAGAGATCTAGGGAGGAGACATTTGTGAAAAAGCAGCAATTGATTTATCCAGTCCTGCCATAGAATGAAAAAAAAAAAAAAAAAAAAAATCAGTTGCCAATTTGCAGCCATTAGGTGTTTAAATATGTTCTGAACACTCAGCTCAGAAATAATCATCCCATTTGAGTCAAGGTAACAACTTATTCTTTAGAGCACTTACTTCGTTTTGCATCAGGTTCCGGTCTGTTTTGTTATGTGTGTTTGTTCATTAAAAATAAATGTAGGACAAACACATAGAATCATAGAATAGTTTGGGTTGGAAGGGACCTTTAAAGGTCATCTAGTCCAACTCCCCTGCAGTGAGCAGGGACATCAACTAGATCAGGTTGCTCAGAGCCCTGTCCAACCTGACCTTGAATGTTTCCAGGGATTGGGGCATCCACAGCTTCTCTGGGCAACCTGTGCCAGTGTTTCACCACCCTCAGAGTAAAGAATTTCTTCCTTATATCTAGTCTAAATCTACCCTCTTTTAGTTTAAAACTATGACCCCTTGTCCTATCGCAACAGGCCCTGCTAAAAAGTTTGTCCCAATCTTTCTTATAAGCCCCCTTTAAGTACTGAAAGGCCTCAATAAGGTCTCCCCTTCTCTTCTTCAGGCTGAGCAACATCAACTGTCTCAGCCTGTGTTCACAGGAGAGGCGCTTCAGCCCTCTGATCATCTTTGTGGCCCTCCTTTGGACTCGCTCCAACAGGTCCATGTCCTTCTTGGGCTGAGGACTCCAGAGCTGAACGCAGACCTCCAGGTGGGGTCTCACCAGAGTGGCGTAGAGGGGCAGAATCACCTCCCTCGACCTGCTGGATGCACTTCTTTTGATGCAGCCCAGGATACGGTTGTCCTTCTGGGCTGCGAGCACACATTGCCAGCTCATGTCCAGCTTTTCGTCCACCAGTACCCCCAGGTCCTTTGAGCAGGGCTGCTCTCAATCCCTTCATCCCCCAGCCTGTATTGATACCAGGAGGTGCCCCGACACATGCTAATTACAGCAAACGGAAAAATATTTTTCAGCATAATGTTTCATTTGCAACAGTCTATAACAATTTTCATTTCTCCATCCTAAAACATTTTTGTTTGTGCAATGAATTAAGGTTCAAGGGGCATATTCCTATAAAATATCAAGTAGGGAGTCTAGAGGGAAAATTCTCTCAGACATTTAGCTAAAAAAAAATTACACTAAAATAGTTGGTTGAGGAAAGTAAAAATGTAATATTGCTGCTAAACTAAATAAGGTGCCAGTGTATTTCATGCTAACCAAGCCAAAGATGCAAAACATGAGCCTTCTAAATTTTTTTATCTATCAATAGATAAGATGAATATATGTATTTATGGCTATAGCCCCATTTTAGAAGATCTTTTAAAAGATATTATTATCATCCTTACCCCTCTGAATTTAAACACAAATCATATTTCTGTAAAGCTAATTATTGTATATTGAATTGCTCACAGATTCCAGATATTTGTAGTGATGAATGAGTAGGGAGCTAAATATTCAGAGCAGTGAAAATAATTGTAGAAATTATATATCATCTAAGCTTTCCAAGGTAACCCTTGGAGTTACCCTTGAATTTTAGGGCAGTGCCCCTCACTCTCCACTCAGACCACAGTTCAACAGTGCCTGCAGGTACGCTTAAAATTTAGTCTGAGCATACGTATCATTGAAACAAAAAGACTGGAGTTTACATCTGAAGTTCAACATATTGTAGGTGCTGATCTGCTCTTCAGAGTAGAACAGGAATGTATTTTGTATCAGCTGTAATGTGCATCCTCAAACATTTCAGCTTTTTTTTTTTAAGTTGGAGGAAGCTATTTGAATGCAGTTTCCTCCTCTCTTGTGTGTCAGTGTCTGCACATCTGGGGAAAAATGCCAGTGTAATTCCCATTTGTATTCCCCTCTCTCCAAGCCCTGAGGCCTCTGCAAAGCTGGGTGGCATATTAGCACGGTGCTGAGCCCCCTGTCGTTACGGCCCCTGGCCAATTTGGGGAAGGGACAGAGTGAATTTGCATCTGCCTACATATTAGTGCCATGAATGAATCACCCGTGTGAATTTCTTGATTGATCTATATCTATATCTACGTAGATCCCCTTCCTGAATACCTGTTCACTCTCAGTGAATTTTGCCAATAAATATGGAGGTCCCCAGTTTTGCTATTTCACCTGTAGTAATGAGCTGCACTCTCCATTCAGAAACCTTCCTCATGCCTGTGTGAGTCCTCCTCACTTGGGATTTCCACACCTCTCTTCAGTCACAGGCTCACAGCAGGGATTAATCTAGGCAGAAAACCAGGTGACAGTTCAAGAACACTTACCTTGACATTACATCACAATTCTATGTTGATCTTGCTGGATTTATTTTTGTATTTTTCTTTATTCTTACTCTTTTTGAATGAAAAAGGAATTCTCATTCCCTACTGCGAAATAACTTGCTGATGATTTTGCTCTAAAGTGCAAATCTGTTTACACAATTCATTGAAAAATCACTCTTTAAAGAGCCTTACATTTATCAGTGTTCACCGAGGGAGTCTCCTTATTTCTTTTTAATACATTTAGATATTAGCTGCTAGGATTCTCCTAGCACTATGTGCATGCTTTAGGATCAAACAAAAGTCTCATAACTATAAAAGAATTTTATTCAGGACGTTGTACTAGATCACCTTCACCATAACGAAGCTTTTTGGCTTTTATTCCCCTTTTGTTGACTAGCTGTGATGTGGCCCTGTTACAGGTTAATGCAGAAAATGAGTATATTGTGTGAAATTAAATTCTTTATACTGAATCACCATTCTGGGAATGAAATAATAATTGAAAAAATGGGACAGTTCATATTATGGTCTCCAGAAGTTTAATAAAAATGTAATGTATCAGCTTAATATCTGTTGAGTTATATAAGACTTAATCATAATCTGTGAATAAAATTAGCAATATAGCTGTTGGATGTCAGGGGAAATGTATCTGTTGATTAAAACTTTTCTTACCGGTGCTAGGTGCGCAGTGTGCATACAGTTCCTGTACACATGCTCTGTCCGTAACAGAATGCACGTGCATGCTAATGATCATACTTGTATAGGGACAGAGAGAACACTGTGTGGAGAATGGAAAATTTTTTTCAGCGTTTGCATTATAAGAAATGTGTGGAAATGTTTGGCTGAATGGGTTATAGCAGCAGATTCCATATGCTTTCCCTTCGTGGGCCAAAAAGCATATTTGCATATAGAACTGCAGTTGAATGACTCGATGCTTGTTTCCTTTCAGTGCTGAAGCAGTTAGAAACCTTCTCACGGTAAGTGCAACTCCATTGGGAATGAGTTAACTGCAAGTGCTAAAATTAGAACGTGATCTTTAGCTGTTCCCAGCAGACATTGCTTCCTTTTTGCTGATAAAATGATTTGAGAGGCATCCCTGTGGCAGCATTATATAGGAAACTTTCATATTCCTCACTTTACGTTCTTTCTCCAAAAGGAAGAGCTTCCCTTGATTTGTTGAGGGACTACTTTGGGATATCACCGTTGCTGTGATAATTACCTGATACCACTCGTTTTTATTTCTGCATGTCTCATAGCACACACACCAACAGCTTAAAATCCAAGTTGCATGTTGAGACGGAAGAGAATGTGAGGCTGACAACCAGCTTCAGCGAAATACTGAGTCTTGCCATGCCGTCAGTGGTCTGGTTCTCTTGCAGAAGTGGGGGAGAGTAACGCTGGTGCTCACAGCCCTCCCAGCTCCTGCGCACGCCGCTACTGCTCTCTGCATTGTCAGCATTATCAGTGCAAACCCCAACCTGTGCTTTCAAAAGTGAACTGAAAACTCAGGTGAACCAAACCCTTCACCAATATTAAGAGTTGTGAGTGACCTGCCCTTGGCCCTTCTCCCTCCCACACACGTTTTAATCAAGGCTTAGACAAGGTCAGGCACAGTGTTTGAGTTGCCATTGTAGCATGTTGCTGAGAGAAAAGGGAAGAGTGGAGAAGTAAGTCCCTAGTGCCCGGGGTGTGATTTACAGCGCGTAGGTGCTGGTCTAGATCAAAGTCAGAGTTCCAGTGCTAACTGCTCCGCTCCTTCCTCCTCTTCACACGTGCGGTTCATATCACAGAACTATTCATAGGTATGTTTATTCTTTTTTTTTTCAGTTGTCCCCAACTGTGCAAAAAAAATTTCTGCACCAAAAAAAGTATTTTTAATATGCGCTCAGGGGTGACCTCTGCTTTTCATAAAGACACGGCAATTTGATTTGAAGTGGGATCCTGGTTTTGAACTTCACCATACTTGGATCCCGAGTGTAGTGCATTTTCATGTCTTACCTGCATGGCACTGCGGCCATCAGACCCCGACCCTGCAACTGACTGCATGAAGACGCCTGGCTGCGCCCGTGGAGCATCAGCCGCAAGCCTGAGAATGTGATGCACCAGCCACTACCCTCTAACCAAAAAGTCAGCCTCTAAGGATGTAATTTTCTGGTTCCTTTACTTCTGCGGTATTATATAGTTCTCATACATCTTGAAAAGCAGGGATTACAGAATATATCCCTTAGAATTATGTCTCATCCTTGTTGATAGGATTGCAAATATCTTATTGATCGAGTATATGTGAGCTGACAACCGTTTCCAGTCACTGTGATAATACTGCATATGGGGAATTTGGGAACTGTCCTTGCTACAATTCAGGAGCAGTTCTACTTGGTTGGCTGCTGCTCTAAGTTGTTATATACTCATGAGAGTGAAAATCAATAGTCTAATAGCTTCTGTGAGCTGTCATTTTGACATTAGTTAATGTGGACTGTTGATGAATGCTACATGTTGTTCACACCTTATAAATCATACTTCCTTGAGCTGTAGCTAAGGTACTGCGATACAGAATCTCAACCAGCGGTACTTAAACTAGATCATAATCTCTTGCTATTTGTTTCTCATTGGGCAGCTTTCATGGACCTACAGATATTTTCTTTCACTATTTATCTACATGAGTTTTTCCTCTGGCTCCTTTTACAGCACCTGAGTCAAACTAACACTACCGCGGTAATGCAAAAGTTTGGTTTTAAAAGCAGGATCATTTTGTGAAGCTAGAATCAACTCATCTGAAGAACGTGATTTTTTTTTTTTAACTTACATAAGGCATAATAGATATATACATGGAAAACACGTACATAACAAAACCCAAAGTTCAATATAAGTTGTGCCAATAGTTAGAGCTGATATGTTTGAAGAGCATATGATATTAAGAGTTTTGCTTTATCAGTCTTCAGAACAAATGAAATACAGCTATTCTGGTTTGGAGCTATGTATTAATCTTCTCACAGTTTAAGATGAAGTTTCAGTGACACTGTAGTGAGCTACTCACCCTATTTAAAGCTACGTGGTAAGGAAGAGACGTTGCAGTGATTGGAGTGCTTACCTAGGCCTTGGGAAAACCTGATTCAGTTCCCTGCTCCCTCACAGACTTCCCTTGAGACCTCAAGCGGGTCTTAAGTCCATATCTCCAAGCATTTTGATGCTTAACTCCTCCTATCAAAATTAACAAGGTGCCTAAATACTTTCTTTATTGAAGATTTGGAGGCAGTTGTCTGTACCCTCTCTTCATTGCCTGAAGAATCAGATGAAGAGCACTTTATTCCTTCACAGGGCTGTTGTACACGGAGCAGGTCAGAGGCCTTCCAGGGCACCTTCTTTCAGAGACAACTTTTAACCTTTATTGGCAATAAAATCTCACGGAAATGTCGTCCACAGGGGTCCAGAAGCTGCTGACTGAAACTGGGTGATGTGTTAGTTTCAGAGGTGTCTCCACTGATTAGCGGGTGAAAATTAATTAGCGCACAGCTCCCGTGATGACCGCAGGGAGACTGAGGCTGAGAACAGATGGCTGTAAATGACCTAGTTACTGCTGCCTGAAAAGTCACACCGCTGGATCTTGTAAAACGATATTTTCTGAGCCTGCCCTGTTGTGAGCAGAAGTTCAAATACGCTGCTTCTCTATGGTGGCTTAGATACCAAAGTATATTTTGCAATTGCTTCTTACGTAGGAGCTTGAATGTGGTTAATTGACATGACTCGGCTAAAGAGCAGTGACACGTTTAGAGGTGTTACTCAACCACTTGCAATCTTCTCTGCTCCCTTTGACGAAAGTCATTTCGCATTCAGACAGTCTCTGCAGAAGTAGCCAGAGCATTTTATATTTGGGAAGAGAAATACAATTTCTGAAATGAGACTTTTTGCAAAATTTTATTGTCTTGGGAAACTTGAGGGGGGGAGAACTTAAACGAAACATGGGGAAGATAATAAGTGCATTAAGGATTGTCTGAAAACACAGATGTTAGTGGAGAAGCTCCTGTATAAAAGTACTTAACTTTTCCATAAACGGCACTCACTTTCTTGGACCCTTCAGATCCAGTTCAGCAAAGCTCTTAAATGCAAGCCTGGCTCCCACTGAGTGCAGTCTGTCAGTTAGAGTACATCACGTAGTCATTAATACACTTTATATGTCAGATGTTCAATTGGGATGTCATGCAATTCTTTTAACCTGTTTTCTTATAGTTCTTGACAAATTTTGAATTTCCTGCGATATGGTTGGCCATTTCAGAAGGTTTTCCTTCCGAAGCTGTCTTTTGTGTTTGTGCAGAGGATTTGATGTAGCTGAACCAAATCGTCTTTACAGGATGTTTTAACTGAAGGTCTTAGGGCTTAGCTTTTTGTTAGCTTGCTGCTCAGCTTTTTCCTAATTCCACATCCCCAGTGGGAATGTGTCATCTTGTAATATTTGGTCATCTTCAATTGTGGGAGTTAAAACCAATTTGGTTTTGAACAAGAAGAAATTTTTCTGTAAAGAAGCATCTTTTTATGGGAAACCAATTTCTCTTTCAAATTCTTGGGAAACATACAAAATAACAATAAAAATGCTAACTTGTCAGACCAGCAGAGTCTTCTGCATATTTAAGTATTAAAGAAAAGATAAATACAAGATTAATTATACATTGTTATCTATAGCAAGGCTAGAGTAATGTCTGCTCTCACCATTCCCTATGCCTAAACCACAGAGGTTTATCGCATTATATCTCAGCTATTGACAATTCTAATCCTCAAACACTGCACAATATCAGTCTTAAGAGATCTTTTTCCTTTTTTGCAATTTCTGTGCCATGTGAGCAACAGTAATTAGTAGAGGCTGGGCACAGGGTTAAGAATTATTTCATCTGAAGGTAGAGAAATACACAGCAATAATGTGCATGTAGCTATAGAAACTAGGTAAGTCTTGTGGTGAACACACTATTGCTGAAGTTAAATAGCAAAGAAGATGATAAAACAGTACTGTGTTGAATATGTTCAAAAATACAGTGTCAGCAATCCTCACAGTCTTAAAATTCACACAGAACTGCCCGCTAACTTTCAGTTATAAGTTGTCCCATATTGGATTCTTCATTTCAAATTACAGATAGAGGACTTAATTCTGAGCTAGTCTGTATTTCAGTGTATGTATTTAATCTTTTACTCGTTATTTTCCTCTGACAGATTTTTTTTTTCTTTTTACTCATTAAGATCTTTTAAATGCATGACCCTCTGGCATTAATGTAAGTAAGGCTGTGGAAAAACAAATGGTAGTTGGTCTCTCCTTGTGAAAAAGCTTGCATAAGGCAAGCTACATAGGCATTTTAAATGTAAAATACCAAAGAGAACATAATGAGTGTGGCTGTGAACGCCAGTCACAGAGATAACTTGTCAAACATCTAAGGAGACTTGGCTGGCTGTTTTCCTTACTTGTGCTATGGATAGAGGCTAAAACATTTACCTGACAAAATACAATAGAAGTGTTGTTCTAGTGGAAAAAGCACAGATTCCCCACGTTAAAATTCTTACTTTTCCTCTGTTGCTTGTTGTGAGACACCAGACAAGTAATTTAACCTCTGAGTAGCTCCACCTTTTTGTCCGTAAACTCGAATGATATTGATGGATACCTACTCTTGAGCTTGCTGTGCAGTTTTTAATTAAGCAGTCCAGCAAGCACTGTGAGATACTGACATGCAAAGTGGAAAGGAGGATGACTGGCAGAAAATGAACTCAAATAGACCTTTGGTAACATGACTATTACAAAGAAAAAAAAAATCTAACCTTTGACATGAAGCTGAGCTTGGAAATTAGCATCAAATCATTCTGCGGCAAAGGTTTCTTCTGTGGATGCCACAGTACAGATTTCTAATCCATATTCTGCATTGGAGCTTCTGTGTGTAGAGTAAGGGCTGATTATGCGAGAGATTGATGGTGTGGAGCTGAGCCCCAGGGGACGGTTTTGTGAGGGAACTTCTGCTCTCCAACTGTTTCTGGTAAGGCTGATTAGTTTTGATTTTCAGTCCTTGCTTAATAGCAAGTAGCCAGAATGCCAAGAAGCTCCTCCAAATATACTCTGTTGGTACATATATTATTCCAGGAAAAGTATATGCATAATTGATAGAGAGGAAAAGTATTGTCAATTCTTTTAAGCCTCAGGTAATATTATAAACTGTAATACTGTAAACACAGTGTCCAGGCCAAAAACCTCAGATGAAACCTACCCTGAAGTAATCAAACAAGGTAAGGAAAGAAAGACACAAAAATGCTAATAAAAGGCCATACCAAATGTTTTGTGTTAAAACAATTTTCCTAATAAATGAAATACTCAGCTAGTTAAGATGGAGTGTGTAAAGCGTGTCAAAGTTGGAATCAGTAACAAAAATAAATGTTCATTTTTCTTTTCCCCCTGTGGAGCATATAATAGAAAGTTTTCTGTTATCTTGGGCTTAAATAAGCATATTTAGTTAACACAATATTTTTGAAAATTTTCAACACAGTATTTATTGTTGCTGGGGGAATGACACTTAATGCTTGTAGCCCAAGGCCAGAAACAGAAGTTGTATATTATGAACATTTTTGTCATCTTAAATTCTGGGATAACGCTGGAATTGTGAATTAGTATGCAAGATGTTCAGGGAGTAGTTGAAAGCAACATTGTGTTCCACTCTTAGCCAGCTCTGATGCTTCTTCTCTCCAATTTCTTGCCTGTCTCAGGAAAAAATATGTGCTGCCATGTGTTTAATGTTTTCATCTAATAGCAGGTGATGTTTAATCAATACACAGAGTGGCCATCCTTCTGCAGAGTAACTAGATGGTAATCAAAATTCCTATTGGTAGAGTGTAAAGTTATGCAGCGTAGGAATTAAGGGGCACCCTGCTGATGCAGTTAGGAGGAATAAAGGAGTTGCTTTGAGATCTTCTGGCGTTTGTGCCTGTGAGCTGTAGAAGGCTTTCTGCCTCCTTGGATTCCCAGGGTGCCTACGTATTGACAAATCTGCACTGATCTTGTGTGTGCATTCATGGGAAGGAAAGGTTAAGCAACTCTTTCTTTAATAGAGCAGGCTTCGTGCCTTTCAGCCTCTGAAGACCATGGTAACCGAGGAGAGGCTGATGAATTTCAGATGAGGTGCAGAGCAGCTGTTCCAAAGCTCAGGTTACAAGTCTGTTGAAGCCTGAGCCTTTGTTTTGTTTTAAGGAGTATGAATAATTTACTTTTTACCTATCCCATCAAGCTACCTTTGCTACGACTTACCGGTTCTAATCCACTCTACAAAGGTGGATGCTGTGGTAAAACGCCATGAATCCAAAGATGGGCCTTCTCCTTTCTTTGAGGGGAAAACTGTCTGAGGAACATGGTTCGGTGTATGCCTCTGCATAGTCACCACTGTGTGGTGTGTAATGGGAGATACCATCCCTGCTGAGTTAACAAAGCTCCACCCAAGACACCGGGCAAGTCACAGAATCACAGAATAATTTGGGTTGGAAGGGACCTTTAATGTTCATCTAGTCTGATCCCCGTGCAGTGAGCAGGGACATCAACTAGATCAGGTTGCTCAGTCCTGAACTACTTAATCCATGTTGAGCTCTGTGGTGTCCATCATTCCTACCAACTAGATCAAGGATTCGTTTTAAACTGTGCCTACCGCAAATCAGCCTGGTAGGGCTTCCGTGCTGCTGGCTTCTGCCAGAAGTCAGCGTCACACCGTAATTGATGTGTAATCGTTCTTGTCCTAGCCATTTGCATTAGGTAACTTTAGTCTCTTGGTGGTAAGTACCAAGCTCACAGATGAACTGGAAGGATAATTTCATTGCTGATTATTAAGATTTAGACGACATGTGATGACTGCCGTACGACAGCATCTATTTATGTTTCTTGGGGATTAAAAGTTTTTCTCAGTTCCAGCATTCAACTGAAAAATGAATATTAATGCTGAGAATAAGTATTTTACACTTCTTTAATTCCTTCTTTTCTAGCATCCTGCACCACTTTAAAATATTAATGAAATATGTCATTTTCAGGGGAAATGAAAGCATGGAAAAATTTGTCAAACGAGGCGACTTTTCCAAAAGCCATGCCAGTTGTTTGCAGTAAAACTGGATATAAATCATTTCAGTAATGGGTAAGGTTCCTGTTGTTCTAGGCACTCTAAAAATGGACACAAAGAGATGGTTTCTGCTCCGAGGAAGTCTTGATCTGAGTAGATTTTAAATCAGCAGCAGGTAGAAAGAGACAGAGAGGTGGCTTGTGCCATGAAACAGGTCATATAAGTCTGTGCTTTGAACACTTGACCCGGATTTTTCCTCCCAGTAAAGAAAATGCTGAAAAAACATTATTTATTGCTTATGTGCACAGTAGCTATAAGCTGTTGCTCTGAAACACAAAACATCAGAGAAGCCCTCAAGGTGGTGCAGTGCTTCAAAATGCTATATTAAGCTGCTTAGGAAGATCTGACACCATAATTTGTAACTGGTGTGTCTATAAATTATTGTTCATAGAGAAGAGTTTTGCTCTGTAAATATTGATACCAAATTGGAAGATAGACACCAGCAAAGGAAAAGATTTCCTTGCTAGGAGGAGAAAAATAAGACAAGCTCTTAAAACATTTAAATGATGTTGGCATGTCTACAGCAGCACCTCTTTAATTTTATAAAGGTTGTACCACTCTATCTGCCATCTGTATGAGTTTTATAATGCAGCTAAGTGGCTCATGGCAACTGCTTTCTGATAGCCCAATGCTTATTAAAATACTTCCAATTTGTTTTATAAATGAACATTTCACAAAGGAGCTTATTTTTAAAAGGCATATCAGTGTCAACTCATGTCTGCCTTCCAGATGTATTTCTACTAGTTTCTGTCATTTTGAGGTTAGATTAAAACTTTAATGGAATATGGGTAAGCTCTAGCCTCAAAGTGCTGAGGGGGGGGAAAAAAAAAGGATGTCTAAACCAGCAAGACAAACAGACAGTTAAATAAAATACTTCTCATTTCCACACAGGTAGAAATGTAGGAAGTGGTGTGAGTCATTCAGTCTGTCTGTAACCTGTCAGGTGTCTAAGGATCTGTGCCTACAGCTTCATCCCAGTTAAATTCTCTTTGAGCAGGCTCAGCATTGCACACATTTTGGCCTTTCATTTTTTTTAAAAGCCTGTTGAAATTAATAGAAAGCCTATCAGCCTCCTAACACGGTGCCCCCTCTTGTAATTTAATCCACTGAATACTTATAGTGTACCTCTGGATATGAGAAGCCCTCAGAGAAATGAGTGATAATGAGGTCTAATAACCCCCGAGGCCTCATGGTTATTTTTGAAATAGTTGTTTTTGCTAACTGGCCTTGGGCTTGCACTGAAAATTTACATTGCACAAAATTTACATTGCCCTGGAGCAGCAGCAACTTCACGAATCTTTGTGTAGAAGACTTTGGTTTTTTAGTTTAGTTTTTCTCTCTGAATGTCTCAATGGTTAGACAAGTTTCACATAAAACTTGTGCCAGAATGCAGAATTCTGCCTTGCTGTAGTTAATGTCTAAAATTCCACCTTCTTCCAGGTTTGGCCATATTTTGTGCACCTGGCACATTTAAGTTGCTGTTTACAATTGGCAAATCATACCAGAATACTTCACCCCAATCTAGAGATTAGGTGGAATTTCAGCTATGATTGTCCAGGGAATCAGTTCTCTTACGCCTGCTGCCGACCTGTGCCTATTCCTTGTACTACCAGCAGCAGTTGGGTAATAATACATTGCCACAGCACTAGGTCTTTGTATAGAAGGAGGTTGCTCAAATGGCATCAGTCTAAGAAAGACTCGGGCAAAAATGTCAAACTAATTTAGGTAGGGCAGGAAACATAGTACTGTGCCCTTCAGCTTAAAACTCTGTAGTCAGGTGTGGATTAGGTCATTAATACATTTTTAGTGGAAACAGAGTATCAAAAGCACTTCTGGACCTTGGTATTTAAGAGGAATTATGGACATCTCAAAAGTGTGTGAGTGTTTGTGGTGATTCCCCTTCACAGGAAAATGTTTTTCTTCCCATTCCCTTTCAAAACAATGTTTGTCATCTGCTAAAATTTCAGCGGGCCTTTCCATGCAATGCATTTCCCTCCCAGTAAAATCTTCTGCCATAAGTTGAATTTATTTAGTATTGCTTCTTAAGTACTGTTGGTATAGCTGAATAGACCAAAGTCACTCTAGTCATCACAACTCTGAGTCTAATGCAGAGGAGGCAAGGCTGATGCTCAACAGTTTATATATAGAAGCAGCAACAGACAGATATACCCGACATCAACAGAGCTAAAGCAAGTAATGCCTTTAACGCTTATTAGAAAAGGCTTGAAAAACACATTATTGACTCACATCAACTGAAGGTCAACTTTCTTTATTTTATTCAAGTTTAAAAATCACTGCTGTTTTAACGCGTGGCATAATTAGAGCAAGGAACTTTGAGCCAGCTTTTACAAATGAGGAATTTTGTTACCAGCTATCCCATTTCTGAGAAATCTGGACATAACAGATTATATAGGATTGTTCTTAACTTCACCAGATGGTTAGTTACATGGAATTCACTTAGATCTTGAGAAAGGGTTGGTTCATTGAAATGGTTTGCCTGATTAAATTTAAGCATGGCATAAAAGCACTATAGAGCCTAACTATTATTTCTACCCAGTAGGTACCAGTCTGTGTCTGAAACTTGCAAAGACAAGATAGGTCTTAATAGTATGTGGTACTTACGTACGTTTCCATATTTCCCTGAATAGGTGCAGGGGTCTTACGTACCTTTATCTGCAGTTAGTAATTGAAGTGTCATGCAGACATAAAGAATTTGTCTTCTTCCTATGTTAGCAGCAGTGCATCACATTTGACATAAAATTGAGCAAAGTGGGCTTTATATAACAATCACCTATTAAAAGTTTGATTCATTCTCATATCTTTGGTCTCAGGAGGACCAGAAATACAATGCAAAGGCTTTAAAATACGTTTTAATTCACATTTCGAATGAAGTCTGTAACGCATCATACTTCAAGCACCTAGTACAAAAGTCCAAGGAAAAAAAAGCAGGGGAAAACGGCAATTACTCTTTCATAACAACTGCAAAGGCCGTTATCAACGCTACCGATATTAAAGCCATTTACTTGCCATCACCAAATAAAAGCTTTATGTAATTAAAACATATGGCTGGTATTAACTGAAAAAGGGACAGGAAATTGAACATTAAAGGTGACTCTGCCCTTAATTCACTGTGTCGTTGGGGGAGGGAGGAGAGCGTGTTGAAGTGCTTGGAGTGAAAGGGCGAGCCACAACCTTATCTTTGAATTTCCTGCCTTTCATCAGCTACTATTACAACCTGCATGTCTAAGTGTTAAAAAAACCCTGAAGCATTATAAGACCTGATCAGTGCCTCTCAAAAAGCTTGACTGTATTTAGATGCTAAATTCTCAGTTCCCTCCATCCTCTGTATTTTTTTGCAGTAAAAAAGAATAGCTTTGGCGTTTAGTGAAATGGTTGTTTAAATATTACGTTTAATGAAGTCAGTGGAAATTTCCATCCTTCCAATTTTATATCTGTGAGGCTATATCCCAGAAAGCTAATTTCTGGAAGCATTTTCACAGTCCTGTTTAAATAGAAGTGCTGGTTTGTCTTTTTAGAGCGCATAACAGATTAGTTCTTCTGACAGTCTGTATAGAGCTACTTGCATTTATACAAAGTGAAGAGTTGACTCTTTGTGGTTTGCTTGATGTCATGCTGATGACTCCTTTTTCTTTCTGCCTTTTTTCATGCTAGTTTTGAAACTGTTTAATAACTACATCTTTTGACTTTACAGTCTTTACACATTAATCAGAAATGGTAATCACAGATAACTTTACTGTCCTTACATTTAGTGTCAGCTGCAAATTGCTTTCATTAGTAGGAACTTCTTGGCAGTTTATGAAGTTGCCATATTAAAAATTCAAAAGGACAAACTATCATCTAACATTTTCGTAAACCATGGGCTTCTCAAATGATTAATGACTACATTCGTTTTCTGAAATAAAAACAGTTTTGCAAACAAATATATCAAAAGGGATTCATTTCTATAAACTTTTGCTGGAATGATCCCCATTAATAATCAGTGTGGGTAACAGCTATTGTCTATTCACATGAATTTACAAAGCCTAGCTGTCTTATTATTTTAGAAATAAGTGTTTCTACCAGTCTCAGGTTACATTTTTATGATTTTACCATCCTGGAGGGAATGTAATATCTTGTCAATCAGTTCAATATCTTTTTAGGCCTAATTTAAGATGACCGTGTAAAGTAAGTACTCAAACAGTAAGTCTGTGTCTCTGTGGGATTATGTGAAAAGCCTAAACTTAGATTTCTGGCGATTCATTTCCTTTTCTTTTGCTGTGCTTATTACTGAATGATGCTGAATCCTAATTTGATGTTCCAGGTCATGAGCTGCTGCTGATATCCTGCTTTCATGCAGCTAAAATGACTACTCTCCACCTTTTAAATATATTAACCTAAATAGGTGTGGTTTTCAGGCTCCCTTTAACCTCTAGGAGCACAGTATATTCTCCTGCCTTTTAGCTTTTGGCTTTGTCTTTGATTATGTTCTCTCCTGTGTCCCACTTATTAGACTGGAAGCTTACATTACTGAGAAAACTCAACCAGTAACTCAATACGTATTTGAAAATTAGTATGCAAATTATCATATTAGAATTCAATAAAATTTATTTGAAGCTGATCCTGTATTTTCAATGTCATATGCCACCATTTTTCAGTTTCAGAGTTAACAGCCCATTAAGATGAAAGGGATAAATCCCTTCTTGAGTTACCATCTCAAAGCCTTGATGCAGGTAGGCACATCATCACCCTGTAGTTTGTAGTCAGGTCACATTTTCAACTTGAAAAGTTTGAATTAGAAAGCCTGGTCTCATTTAGTGTTAGAAGCCCCAGTTTGCTTTAATTCATTTCCATAAGCTTAAAATCTCTGTGATTTTTAAAGCTACCTAAATGAAAACTGGGATTCTGGATTGAGTGAATTCAGAAAATAGGTAATTTTCCAGTACCAGCTAATATTCAGGACTCTGCCAATGAAGGTGGTTCTTGACATACTCCGTGTGTGTCATTTCTGTGTTTTCTGATACTCTACCAGCATTGTGGTTACTGGTTTATACTTGCAGAGAGACAGAGCAGTTGGAACATAAGAAAGCTTTTTGTTTCAGAATTAACTATCCTTGGATGTGTAAGATTACAATACAAACAACATGGCTGCCTGTAGTTAATATGTTTGATTTATCACCTAAAACTCTAAAATTAAAGTGAATTTACTGCACCTGAAAGGCACTAGTACAAAAAGCCCAGAGACTCATCCTTTATCTGCAGAACTGATACAGTGCAAGTAATAATTGCTCCCAGTCCATCACTTTCGCAGAAGTAACACATGCACTGGGGTGCTAATGAGGTTCTTTCTCTTGTGGTCCTTCATTCGTGTATTGATATCCCATGTGAGGAATCACCATTTGAGCATTCTGGCCCAAGATTTCATATAATTAAATGTTACTGTCCGAATACTGTCTAACACCAACTCACTCTTCGCTGAACAATTATCAGTTACTAGTTGGAGACAACTGTGAATCATCAGTTGATGGACAGGGCTCACTCTTGTTGACTGCAAGTCTCTTTTCCATGAACTAGCCTTCCTGCTCTGGTAAGAGTATTTGTTATGTTTGTTATTGGCTCTTGAGCAGTCTTCTGTTAAAGACTGAGATTTATTTCTTCTGTTGTCTCTCTCTTCTTTCCCTCCTTTCCTCCTTCCCTCCTTACAGAAAAATCCGTAAGAAGTTCACCAGATCACAGCTGAAAAGAGCTTCCAGAACACCTTGTTCTCCAATCATTGCAAAGACAAAGTCTCTCATGGACAATAGGCAGGCACGAACGGAGCCAGGAGCCATCATGCACTGAAGATATAACAGCATCAGCACCGTAATCATGTCAGAATCATGTTTAATTGTGAATGCAGATACAACAGGACCTTACAGATCTTCGAGACAGAAGCACTGTATGGACAGATTGTGGCTAGGTTCTGTGTTCTGGGCAGGATCCAACAGCAGCCCTTGTTTTCCCTTACCTCTGCAAGGGCTACTTCTGGTTCACTGTGCAGGCCTATCCCGAATTGTCCTGCTGTGTTCCCTCCATTCCCAGTCATCAGCGTTGGCTGGTCAGGGAGGGACTGTTTGCACTGGCCACACTGAAGGAGTATGGATGCAGAGTCCACCCACCACATACATCTATGCCTTCTAGTGGCTTGATACAAAAATATGCAGCTTTCAAAACTGTTGCAGTGTCTTTAAAGTGGGATTCAGCCTTGAGGGGCTTGCGTTTTCAAAAATAGCTGCAAACTTTGGGTGTTCGTATTTTTCAGTATCGGCTTGAGTCACTTTGGATTTGATTTTCTGAACTGCTGAGCATCCAGACCCTGAAATGAGGTCAAGGAGTGGTTTAGCAGTTCTGAAAATTAGACTAATTAGGAAGTGCCCATAATTACTGGCCAGTTTTCAAAATGCTGACCATACTAGCTTTGTTTAAAATCCTGGAAAGTATTATGTGTGGCAGTGAACATCCAGCTGGACTAGTTGCATGTGTAGGAACTGGTCCAATTGTCTATATATTTGCAAGCATCCGCCTATTTCTTTGGGTATTTTTTTGCATTTCTTGAAGCCTATTCTGAATAGTGAAAACCAGCAGAACGCCATTCCCAGGAAAACATGAAGAAAATACAGTATTTCCTATTAGAAATGTCTCTCCACAAAATAATTTCTACATTTTGATACGTCTGGATAAAAAGATGTCTTGCAGAATGCTTTGAAGTTCATAATTGTAAGGCTACAGGTGGATACTTACCATGGAGAGATGATGTGCCTTTTGAAACTACTTGTAGGAAACTGTCAGTCCCCCTGAAAGTGGGAATGGCAACAGAGGCAGGTCTTTTTTCTACTCAGGTACTTACAGGTGAACAATCTCTGCCCTACTTTGAAATCAAGAGGTGACCAGTGTGTAGCACTGCTGTGTAGACCTAGTTGAGATATGCTGATTATCTGAGGCAATTTGTGTCCTTCAATAGGTTTGGTTTCCGTATGGCTTTTTAAGAGGTAGTCAGACAGTGAACATGTCATAGTAAGCTGAGATGAGCTTCAAGACATTTTTTCCTATCTCTTTACTGGGTAGCTCTAACAGTACAGTATAGATTTGAGGTTTTCATCCAGTTGTGGACATGCACTAAGCTCTGTGGTTAGAAAGATAAAGATGTAAGTGGTGTCTCATACCTCTGGGTGATTCCCCCAAAATTATTTCCCCTCCATGTGATTTATGCTTTTAGCCTGAAAGAGCATTTGTGATCTCAGCCTATAACTAGCCATACTCTCCGTGAAGGATTTTGAGCTCTTGAGAGTGACCCAGAAACTTCTTCAAAAAAGAAAGCACCTTGACCTCCTGAAGGGACTTGCTGATGATTTTCTGGGGTGACGGATCCAGGTCTTGTCTGCTGTCCTTCACCAGCAAGAAAAGGGTGAATATGAAGGAGAGATTATGACGTGAAGTGCTCCTAGTACCCTGAGCACCCGAGTGAATGTCACTGATTTGGACTCAATTGGAGAAGACCTGGGATTCATCTCCTTACAGTTCTTCCCAGTAGCTGCTGAAGTGTGCAGCCCTAGGAGTTTCTTCTAGCTACATGATCTGCTTTTTCCTCACAACAGGAGGGCTTTTCATCGGTTAACTGAATGGAGACAACCTATTCTTATTTGTAAGAATTGCCTTTATTAACTACGACATATGGAAACACCTTCCGTATAATAGCTTCCTCACCCATTAAAATAAAGAAAACATGATTATTCAGCAATCTGTTTGACTGAGAGTATGAAAAACATGAACAGAAAGAGCTTTGTCTCCCGCAGGCATCAGTGAAATCACACACAGCAGACTCATTTTCCAAGTGTCATTAGCTGTAAGGTGGTGGATTTTTCACTCTGCCTTATTAAGCTTGTGCTCAAATTATTTCTTTTAGTCAGTGTGCTACGGTGTCTCGCCAGTATTTTGTAAAATCTCTGTGTGTTTCTGCTTTTGACAAAAGTATTAGTATCCATAATAGTCTGATGTGAAATCATTTTTTCTTCTTTCCCTCTGAGGAGAGAGAGATTGGTAACACGACTCCCTGTTACGCAGCCAGCTGCCTGGTACCGTTCTCTTTTTGCATCGAATAGCCAAGGTAAGGAAGAATCCTTTGCAGCTACGAGCTGAGGTGCTTCGTCTGGATGTGCTGGAAACAGTGCCGTGCCCCTGCCTGGCAGAGTCGTTTCACGGGTTGCAATAGCCGCCCCTTGGGGTGGGTGAGGCACGGAGGAGACTGTTTGCTGGAATAACTTCTGCTCCGTCTTCAAACCGTTTTGCATGCAGCTGCACAGAGACTTTCCCTCCCCTAAAATGCAAACAGTGCACAGAGAAACTGCACGCCATGTATCCCACCTTTGTCTTTACGTGCTCTCTCTCCGTCTTACCTTTCCTGCAAGATGTTCTCCAGAGATGGGTACAGGATTTACCTGTGAATTTCAACCGAAAGCGCTGATGGAAGATTAGCTGAAGACATGTTCCTGCTGAGTTTGGGCGTAAAGATTTAAATTTTTCTAGAAACTGTGACACTCCTTACCGCAATGTCATGCAGTTCCATGCTTTTTGTCGAGTTAAAGATTTTTCCACTGACTGTGAGCAAAGATGACACATTCCTGTGTAAACTGTAACAGTATATCCACAGCAAATCAGAGCTCGGTACTGTTTTTATCAAGCTTTCCAAGACAGTTATTTTAAAACTAGCTAACATTTATCAGTCATCAACAATGACATTGAGTATAAACATAAACCTCAGAAGCAAGGACAAGAAGTTTGGTACTTACCATGGATGTGAGCAAGAGAATCTAGGCAGCATCAGCACTGCATTTGCAATATGATTTATTTTCCTGTTAGCTAAACGAGAGATCTGTCTGAAAATCTGCCTCTCCTCTTATAAATATGGGGCTAGAAAACCATGCAAAATGCATGATCTTGTTTTTTTGTCCGGAGGTCTCATATAAAAAGTAGGAAGATTGTTTTAATGTTTAAAATGTCTATGTTGCTGATTTCAACTATATCGCTATTCTGCTCTCTTGAGATATTTTGTATATTGTTTTCAGATTATTTTTAAAGGCCACTATTTAGTGATGGAAGCTTTGGTTCTGTAGGATGGGAAAATGAAGTTTAGAAATGCTTGGGACTGCTTGAAATGTGTTGGCGATATGAAAAAACAACATCTTTTAACCAGTGTTTCGATTAAGGGCAAATAAAGCCTTAATTTCCGCAGTCCAAACCTTGCAGCATGTTATGAAAAACTGGATATTGAAACTGAAATGAAGAACAAACAAGCAGTAGAAATGGTGAAATGGAATCTGCACTTACAGAATGTACACTTTTTATTAATCTAAAGTAAGATATATTTTTTTTAATAAATATAATTTCAACACAGGTGCTTTCCTAATTATGAAGGCTTAAAGAAAATGGAATGGGTGCGCAGTAGTTTCTGCTATAGTCACAGCATAACATGCCACAGCCTTGCGCAGAGAACAATTATAGTCCTTCAGAAATATTATATTGCAAAGTACGATATAGTGGACACGATGTCTTTATTTATGTGTACTGCTATGGTAATGGAAGTGTTAGAATCCTCTAGAAATTTCAGCAAAATAATATTCATTTTTCATTTTCTCTTGAAGGTCCTTTATATAAACCTGTGTCTTCATAAGCCAGAGTGGGTGTCAAGAGATCTGAGTTTATATAACTGCACAGTGGAATTTTTTGGAGTAAGTCAGGACTTTTTTATTCAAATGTTGCATGTTGAGGGAGGAAACCTAATTTTGGAATACATGGGTTTTGGATAAGAGTTTTGAGGTTGTACTATATAGTGATAAACAAATTTGCAGAATATGCTCCTGTTGCTCATAAAGATTTAAGTCGGTATTGAAATACAGTATTGATTAAATAAAAAAAGAGAATCATTAAAGAGCTGTCTTTTTTTAAATTCTGTTGTTTAGACTAAAAGTGAATTTCTCAAGGGAATGGTAAAACTGGGAAGTACAATGTTGAGTGTTTGAGGATGTGGAGCACCTTAGAATGAAACATAGTACTATTTGATTTGCATTAAAGTGTCTTTATGTACAAACTTCGTGACTCTTGGCCCTTTTTGCAGGAAACTAAATTTCTGCATTGACATTGTCATCCTATTTTACAGTAGGCTATTGAATAATCAAGAGACTGAAGATTAATGAGCTGTTCAAACTCCACTAAAGACACAAGTAGTTGAAGTGGGAATGAGGAAAAGAGACTCAGAACTCAGGGAGGGAGAGACATGAGTTATTGATCATTGCAATGGAACACTAGAAAACTTCATAGGATTGAATGGAAATCTAGGCAAGAGCACTCATAGTCCACAAAAAAAA
Organism: Anarhynchus alexandrinus; assembly: GCA_008711295.1. Lineage (NCBI taxonomy): Eukaryota > Metazoa > Chordata > Aves > Charadriiformes > Charadriidae > Anarhynchus > Anarhynchus alexandrinus. Next base: position 180,172 of record VUYV01000270.1, read on the forward strand.
AAAAAAAAAAAAAGAGGTTACAGGGCACTGCAGTCTCCAGTGCATTCACCCATCTAAACTTTGCAGGTCGGTATTGGTGTCAATCACTTTGCATGATGTTAATTTGGTAGGACCTAGAACTGGTGGCTTCTATGTGGATATGGAACATAATCTGAATCGTCTTCCTTACTAACATCTGAAGTAATTTCTCTTAATAAATTGGATGTTTTTTGCAGAGAAGGAGAATTATACAAAAGGCTTCTGAACAGAAGTAGTGGCTGCTACTTCACAGGTTTGTTTAAGGCAACTCTTTCCATCTCCTAATTCCCTTATCTGTCTTAGGGAAGGCAGGGTTTACATGGATCCATGCTGCTTGGTCCACACACTAACTTTTGTTTCAAGTGTGTGCATTAGAATGGATTATCTTTTTCTTTCCCTCCCCACTTCCCCTAAAGACACCTGTGCGGGTTCCAAATAGCAAAACTCAAGTTATTCTGTGGTGTTTGGATTTATTTGGCAAGATGAGTTACATTTACTAGTCCTTCTGGGTGAGTTGCATCGGTATCAAGGAGGGGATAATCTCTGGAAGCACTCCTTTGCTGGGGAACTGAGAAAACGGTCATCTTTTTAACCAGGCTTACAAGGAATCTCAGTCAAAAAGGAGGAGGTCCAAGATACTCATCACTTCCAAAGTACGACTGTAAAGCCTTTCCCTTGTCTAGTTGAAATATGTACTTGAGGGACCACTTTAGTCTCTTAATTATTTAGTTCAGTGTAAAGGTATTGATCATACATACAAAGGCTTAGCAATGAAAGGACATGTACTTAAAGTTTTTTTCTTTCCCTTGCATTAGCAGTCAGAAAAAAAGAAAAAGATTAAAACCAAAAAGGCTGTGTTGTCTACTCGAAAGCAGAAATGATTGGAGAGGGCATTTTACTAGGAGCCGAGTTCTGTTTTCGTCCTTGGTATATGTAGAACTTTCATACGTTCCTTATAACTGAAGCAGAGGGATCTTTATGGAAATTAAAAATCTTTATTACTCATTTAAATGATGATAAAACCTAGATGCCAGGCCAAAGCACTGTCTGTGCCCAATAATTTTTGAGATACACACTCAAATCAAAGTCCGCTTTGTAGCTGGGATGTTCCTTAAGCACATCAATTGGCACTGATATTATGTGATGAGAACATTTGTTTTTAAGTGGCTTAATAGAGTCTTGTAAGGAACAAAATCTCCTGCAGGAAATAAATCTTAGTCTGTACTATTTTGGGCAATAGAATGGGAGGAAAAGGATTAGAGCTAGATTTTGATGCTGATTCTCTTCCTAACAAGTTAGCAATTCATGGCTGCAGAATTTCCTCCCCAAAGCTAAGCCCCAGTGAGCCTGGAGGAGTGTGATGATTTCCTAATTTGTTTGTAGAGTTTTTTTCCCCTGCTTGCTAGCTATGTCATTACTTTGGAGATTTGCTCCTCAGTAATCTGAATCAATAGTTTCATTAATGTGGAGGAAGCAGTTCGTACCACCTTTGGGCTAAAACTGGCTCTTTCTTTAGTTTCCTCTGCTTAGGCACATAAAAGAATACTCTGTATAATAATAGCAAAAAAGGAACTTCACAAGGATTTCTGTGAAGCTAAGAAGTAAGTAAAGAGTGTACAACCTTAAACTAGAAAGACAGCAGAACAGGACACTGAACATGATTTTCTTTTGTCACACGGGCACAACTGTCCACGACTGAAGAATCATTCTTTCAGGTAGTCTCTTCTCTTCCAGTTCTCTGGATGCTGCAGTTCTTTTGCTGTATTCATCAAACTCCTCCATTTGTGCCACTTGCTCTGCCCATTAGTCACATATTGGAAAAAGGAACTACTCATACTTTAACTTTTCAATAAGGTAAGTTATTGGGGCACATGCAATGGAAATTTAGAGACTATAATATTGATGAGTGGCCCCATATTTATTTTCTTTCTTTCATTTAGATGGGCACTTAAAGTCTGTATCATTTATTTCTCAGAATCTTAATTTTTCTGCAGTTAATGAAAAAAAAAAAGAAGAAACAAAAACTGAAAGCAAAGTAGACTATTTCCCAAAAAAAGTTTCCAGAGTTTCAAGCACTTTGGCATGCAGGGAAATGAATTGATTTGGCAGGAGAGCAGTCTAGATTTCCATTAGGATTTTAATCTCTTTTCAGACAGTGAATCTAAGAAGAATTACACCGAATGCCTTTGATCCTTGGGTTATGCATTTAATCCATAATCCATAAGGTAGTTGTGTTGCACGGTCTACTTGCAGGAGCCTGACTCTATCCTAGCTGTTCGTTAATCCTGCCTTGTTGTTTATTTTCCCTATTAGTAACAGTAAGCACCGTATTGACTGGCCTTTTCAAGAAGACTAGACCCCATCCTGCAATTTATAAGGCATGGCATGGTTAATTTTTTTTTTATGGTCTCTACTTGCTCTCCTGCTTCTTGTACATGTTCAGAAGAAAGGGGAGCTCGATGCTGCTCCCCTTCCCAGTGTGTGCGGGTTTGGCTCAGTTGCTGCTGAATGCCTGGGAGAAGGAAAGGTGGGATCACTGCTGACTGTCCCTTTGTGCAGAATGTGTACTGGGCACTACAGACCACTCTGATACTTATTCTAAAATTGTAAGTGTGGCGACAGCCTGTCTGGCTGGTGCTGCTGTCACCCCTAGCACAAGAGTGTCTTGTTCTGTGGCTAAAGCAGGCTTCGTGGCACTGCTGCAGTTTGGAGTGTAATAAAGGGTTCAGAGTGCCTGAGCCCTCTGGAGATGCTCCCATTCCACTGCTGCATAACTGGAATATGCTGCCAGCCCTCTCATTTAATGGCATATTTGGATCCACTCCCCTTCTAAGTTGCTTCACCGATGCTCAGGCACCCTAATCCTGCCATGTTATGTTTACTTTGCTTCCTTGAACCCCATTCTCTATGAATTTTCACTCACTTTCAGAACGATGTCAAGGAAGATTATAAAGATGCTGTAAGTATCTAGAAGTTTTTGCTCCCTCACCCCTTCTTCATTTTCTAGTTTAAGGCTATTTTTATTCCATTACTCTTTCCTTTTCACCTTCCTTTGCATTGGTCTTTCCTTTACTGATAAAGATTCATCTAATATGCTCAGATCTTACTTGAAATATGACATAGTCTTAAAAATCACAAATTTATACCTATCGGGGTGAGGGCAGCAAACATTTGACATGGGCTTATAGCTCAATAAGCTTAGATAGTGTGTTGGCCAAATCATCAGAATTCAAGTCCAGATTAATATTTTAAATACCTGCCCAGTTTCTCAGGTATTTAGAGCCAGTGGTTTTGTACTGTCCCTTCCAAAGACTGGGGCTTGCTGCAGACTTGCAATCTCAACATGTTTGGCTTTTTTACCCTTCCTTAAAGCTTAGAGGAGTTCTGCTCTAGGGTTTGGCTCAACTGTACCTTTTATGCGTGCATTGCCAGCCTGTAATTAGACCTGCTACTTGAATGCTGAGTAGCTTTCTTCTGTTTACTGCTTGTGCGGATTAAATTTGAAAGATTTCAGTAGAAGAATATAAATGAAGTGACTGCCGAGCTCTGGATTTTCTCCATCTTCTCTTGATGCACTAATGAGAATCAATTGCAGTTGCTTATTATTTTTAAGTAGCAGTTAATTTGAGAAAATCTGATTCACTACCTCTTTTATTTTGCTGATTTGATTTCAGCCTTCTGCCCATCTGGGCCAGCCTACGTATACTGTTCTAAAACCAGTGTGTAAACTCATGGGTGCACATCACTAAAGCCAAAGACATTCAGCCTAACAATCCAGCCAAGTGGTGTCTGCAACAGTGTACTCCAGCCCTCTGTTTTTTATGGGTAAAATCCTCAATGAAAGAGGGGGCTTTACTCTGCAATTAATTCTGTCTTGTGCCTAGGAAAGAATCAGACTATCCAAAAACCTCCCATTTAACTGTTCAATTCTCTGGATGTTCAAATCTGGTTACAGTATATAAGATTGTGGAGTTGCATAGACAGAGAAATTATTTCCTGAGCAGATCAGTTTATCCTGTCTGGGGATGTTCTGAAAGAATCCCACACTTGCCTTAAGAACTGTAGAATTAATCTCTGTAAAGTCGCATGACGCTTCTAGAAATGGCCTTCTGGTCAAACTCCTGCATCTGTGCAAATCCTCTTGAAGGCAACAAAGAATCCTGAAGTGGGATTGTAGGCTAAGCTGTAAGCTCTTTAGGTTAGGGCTAATATCCTCCTGTAATTATTAAAAAATGCTTTTTAGATTTATAGCTTTGTGGCAATGTTTGTGGTATTAAAAAAAAAAAAGAGATTCAAGAGCTGCTATTAGATTTAGGGTCTTTAGCGATGGACACAGGAGAGGATGTCACTAGTTTCTACAGAAGAGGTGTGCTGTTATCTGATGTGAGGAAGAAGAAGATGTATTCTTGTTCTCTGAATACATTTGGAGGGTTACTAGCTCCTGGTGGTCTCCCCACATTTAAATCCATGGTGATTTCTGTTCACAGCTTTTTAAATGCTTTTCACTGTATGGCAAGATAGGATAATACACTGAAAGGTACAGGATGGTTGCACGGGATGAAACATTGCCTTTTTCATTATACACACACAGGGAAGTTAAAATGTTATTTGTAGAGGATGAAGGTGAACTTTGCTCATGATTTTATGAACTTCTTTATTGCACAGTTCTCTTTGTGCAAACAGCACTTGACACTCTCTTGCCTTTTGTTATTTCCAGCAGATTGGAGTCATTTGTTTTTTAATGCTGAACTGTGACAGAGCAGCAGGTGTTGGATAAAAAGAATCAAGATCACTTTCAGGTTTTGTGCAAATATTTAGGGGGATTTGTGAAGTACTGTAAAATTCAATTAGATTTGCTTCCTACCTCCTTTTCCCTAGACCATTGATTTGCAATTCTGGAATAATTTGTCATCATTTTTCCAAAACTGGAGCTGGTAGCTGGACTGGGCTAAGGTAGGTGTTCGCTTTGCAAACAGCCATGCTGACTGAAGATGTCACCCTGGAACACCTACTTGCTACTAATCCTCTGCCTGGGGGGTTCTGCCCTCTCTCAGCAGAGAGAATCGCATGGACTCTGCTGGTTTTTGCTTCAGTGTTAGCCTGAAAACTAAGCTTAACTGTGTGGTGCTTTCTGAAATGAAAGGAAGAATGTGAATCTTCTAAGAAAGAGGGAGGGAGTAGAGAGGAACCCCTGATGGCTATGGAAGACAAATAGCTCAAGTCAGCAGCATCTTCAGCTGCACAGCTGGATCTGGAAGAGGACATCTGTCCTCAGCCCCAGTTAGCTTCTGGTTTTACCTAAGGAATTATTATCCGTGTAGAAATAAATAACTTTTCAAGAGGAGCTATTAAGGTATTGAAAAAGTATAAAAGATCTCAAATTGATTAATGTAATATCATCAACCAGATTCAAGCATCTATATATTTCTGACTAATTTGATATCTGCATGTATCTCTGCCTGTGACCAATCCAGCATTGCTGTCAGTGTCTGCTCCTCACCAATTTTGTGTTCTCATCTGTCACTGATTGTGACCACTTGTGTTCAATCACTGCAAATTCAGGAGGGTCTATCAGTCTTCAGCCAGGACCGGACACCTATTAAACACTGTCTGACTCTGAATTGCTTACTCCTTTCACTTTGTGCTGCTTGAAAAGAGTCTGATTTGCTCAAAACTCAGACTGTAGCTAGGATAAAGGTCAGTGACATACTTGGTACAGTTTATCTGTTTGAAATGTCAAGTAATATGATAACTTTTCCATAAACTAATAGGTTAATCCAATGTGATCACTGAGAAAGAAATAATTCTATTTTCAAATGTTTCCACAAGCCAGTGTTGTCATGAACAGAGACATTGAATTTCTGATGGCTGGTGAAATGTATTTCCATGTTGTTGGTAGCTGTGTATTTACATTCACGTAATTCATTCAGCTCTCAATAATGCAGGATGCTATAAGTGACTGCAAAAATTTCATAAATATGCAACTAAAAATCAGTAGTGATTATGAACTAAGCCAGTGAAACACATTTTTAGTAAAATGTGTGATGATCAGCAGTCAGGAAGAGACTCAGGTAAATAGACAGCTTTTCCTAAATTCTTGTTAAAAGTACTGCAAAGGAAGAACATGTATTTTGCTAATATGAAAAGTTTATCTAAGTTGCCATTGATTTTTTAACTTGAGCACCATCTAGTGTGCATGATAAAAATAATTTAAAAAATAAATAGAAGGCCAGTTCATTATGGCACTTAGCAGTGGAAGTGCTGGCATGTTTTCAATGTCAAGAGGAAAAAAGCACATCAGAGCTTAAGTCCTCCTAACTTTCAGTAAAACAAGCTTCAAGTGACATATATTCATAGAACCAGAGAATCGTTTTGGTTGGAAGAGACCTTTAAGATCATCAAGTCCAACTGTTAACCTAGCACTGCCAGGTTACCACTAAACTGTGTGCCCTCAGCACTACATCTACACATCTTTTAAATACCTCCATGGATGGTTACTCAACCACTTCCCTGGGCAGCCTGTTCCAGTGCTTAATAATCCTTTCAGCGAAGAAAATTTTCCTAATATCCAATCTAAACCTCCCCTAGCGTAACTTGAGACCATTTCCTCTTGTCCTGTTACTTGTTACTTGGGAGAAGAGACCGACCCCCACCTCGCTACAACCTCCTTTCAGGTAGTTGTAGAGCTGTAGATTCTTGTGAGCCCCCTCCCCCTTTTAATTTGTGCTTCACTTAAAAACTTGCTTGCTCTTAAACTAAATGCAAGAAATGAAATGCACAAAAACTAAATGCATCTATTTACAAGCAGGTTAAAAATACAGAAATAAAAAATCAACAGCTGTTTTTTTTTTCCAAATGCAAATGCATATTTATATATTCATGCAAATATAAATACGGTGTCCTGCACATTGCTGGGAGTTGATACTGTCTGCTCCACCAAACCCCTAACTTCCAGCTAAATGTATCATGGCAGATGTTCTCTAGATCTTGCCCAGACTTGGAATACAGTCAGAGATTAATTTCTTTCCTGGAGTGCTGTTACTTTTCCTGTTAGCATTGCTTCATGTGCTCCATGGCATGCTATCACAGAATCACAGAATGGTCAGGGTTGGAAGGGACCTCTGGAGATCATCTAGTCCAACCCCCTGCCAGAGCAGAGTCACCTACAGCAGGTTGCACAGGACAGCGTCCAGGCGGGTTTTGAATGTCTCCAGAGTGGGAGACTCCACAACCTCTCTGGGCAGCTTGTTCCAGGGCTCTGCCACCCTCAAAGAAGTTCCTCCTCATGTTAAGATGGAACTTCCTATGAGGGAGGCCCATCCATTATTACCGTTGCTAATGAACTCCATACTGCTGTTTGCAATACATTGTGTTTGTACCTGTGTTGCAGAGTCCCTCTGGCAGTAACTGCTGCTGTCTTTCTAGTCACCTCACATTCCTCAGTATAACAAGATTTAGAGCTGCTGCTGGGGAGTGTTACTCATTCTCATGCATCTATTACCAGTCATGGTTCTGCCTCTTGCTACAAGAATTCCTGTGATGAGGGAAAAATCTCCTGTTCCCATGTGTATTTCTGGCTTCTGAGTAGTTTTAAAAACAGAGGAGATCAAAACCTACCATTAGATTACTTTTTTTTAAAGAAGCTTATGATTTGTTCATCAAGTGAATGATTCTTTTGGGATGTGGAAGGCAAAGGAAGGAGATTTTACCAAGATTTTTTTAAACTTTGGGCTTGACAGCCTATTGATTTCTTGCTGCTATTATTTTATGACACAGGGGCTATTTAGGTAGACAAGACAGTATTATTTTAAGCCCTGAAATGAAAGCTAAAGCTGGTAAAACTACACCCAGGGAATCAAGAAAAAAGCTTATTTGGGGCATTTCTCTTTCTCAGTTCAAACAAAGTAGGGAGGGTTCTGGGAATGGACATCACTGGTCTCAACAGGCCCATGTGCTCTGGCAAACTGAAGAGCTCCTTGCTCTGATATTGTGTTTCTATGTAACTGCAATTTTTAATGCTTAATAGCTGTATTTGGATAAAGCTTTTAAAATTGACCTATCATTAGCTGACTTGCTACCCAGACTTCTAGTCTCTAGTGCAGCACAAACTGCAAACTTTTCACCAAAGCCACACATCAAATGAATTTTCGAAATGTATTTTCCAGATAAGAAGTGATAAAAACTACATTATGATGAGTGACCCCATCACCCACTGGGGTTTGAAAACTGGTCATCGCCTTGCCTGTGTGAGAGTCGTACACTATGTGATCTAGGGAACAGATTTAGTAAACGCTTGTTTCAGGGGAATCCTCTGGTGGGAATGACTTTCTCCATCCAAAACAATTTTCTCTTTCTTTGGACTATGCTAAGTAAGGACTATGCTAATTAAAGACTATGCAGTGTGAGGTAACCTGTTTAGGCAGAGAAAGTTATCCCTTTCTAGCCATTTGATACACTCTAGGAATGAGATACTAAATGGAAAATATACTAGGCTAGAAAGAAAGGGATGGCTTAGTGTAAATTCAGGTGAGATGGCAGAAAATTGAGAATGCTAAACCTGCATGAAAAGAATTTAAAAAAAAATTGTTAAAGTTAGATCCCTTATTCTTATTAGTGTTGTGTTTACTGTCTGGTAGGTTTATGATGTTTAGTTCATCTCGGATTGTAATATCAATACTGTTAAATGATTCATAATAGACTAATTCAGTTTTTCTTTTGGAAAGGAAAATCTTGCTGCAAACCAGATGTTGTGTCTGATCTGAACTTTCATGGGTAAATTGATTACAAAAGCACACACAAATGTGTCAGAGGCTTGAAAGCAGACAGGAACTGCTTATTTTCCCTTAAGTGGAAATATGTTGAAGAGAGCAACAATGAAATGATTTGCAAGGACTGTAAAATTATCAGTCTTCAACCTTACTCCCCCCCACCAAACACATATATCAAAAGACTTGCAGCCTCCTACATCACTAAGGTATGATTTCAATTGCAATCTTACCAAAGTTCATGCGGAGTTGTTGCATTCTGGTATGCAGCATAGAAAATGCCACCAACCTAAGGGTTAAGCATGTTGCCTCTACCACTACTGAAATTGTTTTGCTTACCTGAGGCACACAGAGCTAAGAGAATTTGGTAGTGCAGTCTCTTGGAAAGCTCTGCTTCAGTGGTTCTCCATTTCTTTGTGTAATTTCTAAAAAGTTCAGCATTTATTTCCTAGGTGTTTTAATACTCCTTGCACAGTCAGCTATTAAAGTTATCTGCATGGAAAAGAACCGTTTCCCATTAGTGCTTTACTGGCAATACAGGATTTCAGTATCTCACAGGGGATTTGGCTTTATCATTTGGAATATAGTTTGAGAGCTTTGCCATTCTGCCTTTTCTTCCTGGAATAAGCAAAGTTGTAATTTTTGATGGGATTGTTAAATGGAGTTTCTATTTTGCAAGCAGAGTATTCATTCCTTTCAAGGGCGTGGTTTTAAAAGCACTTAGATTTGGCTTACCTCCTTTCTTCTTCAACAGTAGTTTTGTAATACTTGAAGACTGTTAATTGTACTGCACGCATTCCTTAGTCCTCACCCCCTCCAAGAGTTTCTTTAGAGTACAAAATCTAATGGGTAGGTGAAACAACATGGGCCATCATATCACATGGGATAAGGAGGGGACATCTGACATCCCAGCATGAATTGTGGTCTGAAGCCAGGCAGAGTTAACACCACAGATCTCACAGTCCACGTAACCACTTTCAGTGCTGGGGCAAGGGTCTGTGCTTGAGCACTTGTGACAGTCCCATACAAAATGTTAGAGTGGGAACAATTAAATTCTTAAAGGCAGTGAATGAAGAGGAGAGCTGCTGGTCTGACACCAGTGAATGGGGAAGTCGGAACACCAGCACTCCAAGCTTCCTACCAGAACAATTGAAATGGCTTTGAGAGAGGTATCCTGAGAGGCACAGTATAATTCTGTCAAAATGTTGTCATTTTTCTGTCATTTCATTCTGTGGAAAAAGTAGCAACTAGTCCTGTTCCCTGACCTTGTCATCTGTCTATGTGCTACTGGTAGACCACCTCTGAAGTTAAGGAATAGGTTGAGCTCAGTGACTTCCCATCTTACCAGATGTTCGTTATTTGTTGCTATGTCATGAAAGAAGACGGACTACCTGACTGAACAAATGGGTTACCTGCATTTCTGGTTTACATAGAGGTAGATATATGAAATATATACCTCACCCTATATATTATAACATATGCCCATATATACCTCACCCTATAATTAACTCCTGAGAGCAGCTCCCAAGAATACTTAAAATCTTGTTGATCTTATAAAAATGAAACAGCCAGCCTTAGGAGAGTGGGTTAGTTTAACAGTTTGGTTTTATATAATGACTCTGAACAGGGAAATAAAGACCAAATGAGAAGCGGACTAACATTTGGCTGTGGTTACATTGATGAGCATTTTTTATGGAAAATTCTAACTTATTTTTTCATATAGGTCTATTGCATATTGTGCTTTCAGGAATAATTGAATTATGGTTATCCCTTCCCTGTTTGTGTCTGGTTGTTAATGTCACCGATAATTTTTTTAGTCTGTGTGTGTTATTCCTGAAGGTAATCACCTTAGCTATCAGTGAGATATAGATATATAGAAAATAGATACAGACAACAAAACCTGTTCAAATATATGTGTTGCTCATTGTTCTGTTTAGAATCTTTACCATCAGCAATTCTGTAACCCAACAGTGGGATTGTGCCTTATAGCATCTCCCCTGCCTGCAAGCCTAGCAGGGGATTTCAGACCGATACAATCTCATCTAGAGATCTTCAGTGCATGCTTTAAGATTCTTCTTCATTAGCAGGCGCAAGTGTAGCCTGAGATGGCCTAAATAGTTTGTTTTAGAGAGTGTATTTACTATTCTGAATACTTGCTGCTGAACCGTCACAATTTAAAACCCAGCATATGAAAGTAATCTGAGTTTAGTGCTTTTTCTTCTAAATATTTTCGACTAATAGCTATGATTCAGTATCTGCTGCATCAACAGTTGAGTTGTTCTTGCAGCAGTAGGTACCCTTCAGCAGAGGTGATAGAGCGGTGACTGTTTTGCTTGGACTTTACATTTCTGCAACTGGCAGCAGGGCAACTAGAAATAGTCCTTATGCAAGGTCTCATTTTCCTCATGTGATCATTTTTCTATTAATTCAATGAAACCCTTGACTTTTTACTAGGGCATGTAGTGACAGGACAAGGGGCAATGGCTTCAAACTGGAAGAGGGCAGGTTTAGATTGAACATTAGGAAGAAGTTTTTCACTTTGAGGGTGGTGAGGCACTGGAACAGGTTGCCCCGAGAGGTTGTTGAGTCCCCATCCCTGGAGGTGTTCAAGGCCAGGCTGGACGTGGCCTTGGGCAACCTGGTCTAGTGGGAGGTGTCCCTGCCTATGGCAGGGGGGTTGGAACTCGATGATCTTCAAGGTCCTTTCCAACCTAAACCATTCTATGATTCTATGACTCGATGATCTTCAAGGTCCTTTCCAACCTAAACCATTCTATGATTCTATGATTCTATGATTCTAAAGTACCGTGTCACGGGGATTAAGGATGGTTTCTGGTATGGACATGAAAAACATGAGAGATGTTGGAAAGAATCACCTGCCAGAGAAAGATGTGTAAGGACAGCCCAGTCATCTGCTTTGGCCTGCTCGTATTTGGAGTTTGGGTGGTCATTTAATGCATATATAAGAGTCTCCCCCAAATTGTCCCCAACCAACACAGCTCATAGGAAGGGTGTAGGCTTTGATCAAAGCAAAACTCCCGGTGATTACAGTGGGGATCGGGGATGTGTGCTTCCTTGTATCCATAAAGCACTTGTCAATGACAAGGTAGACTAAAAGGACTCTGGACTGTCACCTGGGAATGGGGCTTCTCTAGAACCCACAGTAATGTATCCATACTCAAGGTATTCTACAAAGAATACTTCCCCTTAAAAGACTACTGTTTCTAAACCAAAAAACTAGTTAAGAAAAGGTCAGAATAAATGGCTACCAGGTTTCAGTAGATAATGCCCTAGCCCAGTTTTAAATGATGGAAGCCCTAGAGCCTTTGTAAGAAACTAGGTACAATCAATCTGGATTTTGCTGCTTAAAACAACTCCTGTCTCTGCAGATTTATCAGCACAGAGCTCTGACTCCATTTTATACCATCAAATTTATCTGTCATGTCAGATCTACAGCTGACACTCAACAGCTGTAAATCAATGCATCTTTTTTAATTTCAATGTTAATATGTTTCCTGTTCATCAGCTGAAGATCAGACCAAGAATTTCCTGAGTTTCTTACTCATCTGAGTTGTATTCTGCATTTCTAGTTAGATACTTATAGCAACTGTAGTTTTTCTTCTGGCTTTAACTTTTGCTCTGGGTTTACTTGCTAGATTAAAGCTGTGTTTTAATGCATTCCTCCTATTCTAGCAAGTTACCTTGAAGTAGGTTGCTGAATCAGAAAGCAAAGTAGTATTTTTTAATGATAAAAAGAAAATGTGGAATCTCCATCATAAAATCTCCTGTCTTCAGAATTATTGCCCATAAGTAATTGGCACCTTCCTGGCCTGTCCTTTACTCCAAACTTTATTTTGATTTTTTATCCAGCATTTCCAGACTGTAGCAGACAGTGATGAAAGACTGGTGCGTGAGGCTGTGTAACTTTGTGTCTTAGGTTCCTTTTGACAGGTGTAGCTAAAAAGCTGGAATGTGTCCTGATATTTCCATAAAAGCAAACAATAGCCATGTATTAAATTCAAGTTATCTGGTTGATCATTTCCAGTCAAAAAAATTTGGACCGAGGTGTCTTTTCTCTGGGATCTCACATTCCTTGTATTTGAATCACATTCAGATTTGTATTTTCTTGTATTTTGTATTACAAAAGCAGTATCTCAGTAAGTGTTTGCATATGCAGCTACCATTGTAAGTGTGTTACTGAGGGTCAACGTTCTCTTTGTCCTCTTACCTTTTAGCAGTTGTGCATGTAGTCCTCCTTATGAAGAGGCATCTCTTCTGAAGAGCCTCATCTCATTTTTCACCTCATCCAGAAATCAGAGTGTCTCAAACTGCTTTCTTCTGTTCAGAGCTTTCAGAAGTGTGGATGCCAGCTGGAAAGGGCTTTGTCTTCTCTTCCCAAGTGCTTACTCAAGATATGCTCTCGCTGCTAAGAAATGGCAAGTGCTACTTAAAATAACTAGGGTAGCTGCAGGTAGCGATCTCTGTTCCCTTCAAAACTGGATTACAGGTACTCCTACAGCCACTTAGGAATGTTCTGGTAAAGGGTAAGAGAGGTTTTTGAGAAAGACAGGTGAAAAACACATCTTCTCGGGATCTCTTTCATCATGAATAGTTGTGATGCTGTGCAAACGTGGTCAGGAAGGGAACATTAGGGTCTTTCTGTATCCCTTTTATTGTTTTGTCTTTAAGACAAACTCCTTCCCAAAAGCATAATAGGGAAGTCTCACTTGCTAACAGTAAACTCTAAACTTCTGAAGGAGGCAGGTGGCCACTGGCAGTATCTGAGTCACAATGCAATGCTCACTGTGCAATGTGATGTGCAGTGTCATGGGCTGACTGTCATGCTCATGGAAGAAGAAACAAGGGAACTCTGTTTTCAGTGAACAGGAAGGGGAATGAACCTCCAGCTCCATGGAAGTAATTCTTTTTAGCAATCCATTTTAATTTAAAATGAAGTAAGTTGATTTACTGTTGTGAAAATCATGCTTCCTGAAATGATATACGTCCTTGGATGAGCAGAAAGAAACCAGGCGTTTGCAATGCCAGTCATCTTGAAGAATGCACAAGCATGCTATTAAAAATGTCATCATCACAGCATAGACTGCATGGCAGAAACATACTCAAGGACTGAAAAACAGCTGGATATGAGAGCCCATTGTAACGCGATGTCATGACAGTTTGTGGATAATTTGCAATGGATGGAATAGAACCTCATTCTCAATAGGCTCTTGCTAAGTTTCAGTGTAGAATTTTGATGAGGTTCAAATATGACTGATACTTTCATCTCCACAAAACCAGTGACCTTCCTGGATAAGGTGGGGAATAAATGGCAATGATTGGTTACGTCCTGCGTGAAAATATAGCTTTAGGCATTATGTCTGTATTCGTAGGAAAGGGGTGCCAGCTTCTTGTAAAGGCTTCTCTTTAGATCTAAGTGTGCTTATTAATGACTTATTTTTTATCTCTTTCTGACAGCATAAGGGTTAGTAGGAATGCCTGTTGCAGTTAATTCTGTTTTACCTCTTTTTGATGCTCGAATATGGCACAGGACAGTGGTATGGGAATTAACGAACTCGTAGATCTGGGAAGTGCTTCTAGGTCCATTGTTAACACAGATTGGCTGTGGTTGGAGTTTCTAACTGGAGAGTGGATGGGGTGTTCTGATGTAATTCCAAGGCATGGCTTGGATGAACTGCTCCTTTCCCTAGAGGGGACAGTTCCTCGGGATTCCCCATATTAGGGAAGAGAGGGCAGTATCTGTACTGTACTGAAGACATCAAGTGCCATATCTGCCCAGACTGCATGAGTAATCTAATATCTGAACAAGACAGAAATATCAATTTGGACAAACAAATAGAAGTTGAACTGATATAAAGTTTTAGTATCCCAATCAGTAAAATAGCTATGGTTTGGATTAGTACTTTATATTAGCATTTTATATTAGCATTTATCACAGGATCACAGAAGGGTTGAGGTTGGAAGGGACCTCTGGAGTTCATCTTGACCAATCTTCTACTCAGGCAGGGCCACCTAGAGCCAGCTGCCCAGGACCATGCCCAGACAGCTTTTGAATATCTCCAAGGAGGGAGACTCCACAACCTCTCCAGGCAACCTGTGCCACTGCTCAGTCACTCTCACAGTAAAAAAGTGTTTCCTAATGTTCATAGGAAACCTCCTGTGTTTCAGTTTCTGCCCATCGCCTCTTGTCCTGTAACTGGGCACCACTGAAAAGAGCCTGGCTCCAACTTCTTTTTACCCTCTCTTCAGGTATTTATATACACATAGAAAAGATCTGCCCTGAGCCTTCTCTTCTCTAGGCTAAACAGTCCCAGTACAGCTGTTTATTCTGCTTCACCCTTTAGGAACCTTATTAGCTTTTAGACAGTTTCTAGATGCTCACTCAGTAGCTGTGATCAAGAAGAATGAAAAGTCTTTTTCCATGTCTTGGCTTAACTCTAATTGCAGCATTTGCTCTAATTGCTCATCGTGATAATGATGGCATTCCATCTTTCAGTTCTGATTTCTGCAACACACTCCTCTTTGCTTTGCGGGGCAATATGTAAAAAAAGCATACCACAATTAGATCAAATACTAAATTTTGGCTATCGGCTTCCTTGCTGTGGGATGTGCCACAGTACTTTGCTTTTCTGTAACCTGCACTGGCTGCCCGTGCTAGCTGACTGATGTTTGTATTCGCGGACAATCAGTCCCTTGATGAGTCCTAGAGGAGGTCCATAGTTGACCGTTGTTGATATGGCAAATTTGAATTGACAGGGCAGGTAGGATATGGGACAAGCCCTTGTGACATTTCTTAGCAAATGGAAAGCAGTCACCTGAAATGACTTTTGTGTGTAATGACAAAATGATTAGGGATTTTACCAAGACAAAGAGAGACTGAGAACAGATCGTGCTGTTTCCCCTGATCTATTAGGAAGATCATAATGGAGACATGCTGTGGAGAGACAAGCTTGATGTGATAATCACCAAAGATTGGTTATAGAAGATCATATTTTAGTACTTGAGTATGTGGTAAATTTAAATACATTTTTCATTTTTTACAGAGGTCGTCTTATTTTTCAGGACCAGTGTTGGAGCAGTGATGTGTTTTGTGTGTTTAATCTGTGTTGCTTGTTAGGTCAGAATAATTGGTTCCTAGTGGCCAGGGTCCCTATGCTTCTTTGGACCTTCACAGGACTAGAAAAGAGAGGAGCCACACTCCTGCCAATGCCATTATATCTTCTAGAGAGCAACTCTTCTGCCTCAGCTGTCAGAGGGAAGTCCAGTCAGGAAATTTCATACTGCCCATTCATGGGGGATGGAGCAGCTGCTCATCCCATAGCCCATCTGCTGGTGACACATCTGTGCAGTCCTAGAGAGCTGCCTCTGGGAAAGAGCTGCTCTGCCTTCCAGCTAAAGCTGACTTTGGCAGCCACTCAAGAGTTCTGCATGAATTTTGACTGCCTTTACACCAGAATATTCTGAATTCCAGTGGAATTGTGCACTGGAGAACAGCATTTGCTTCCTGCTTGCTTTCAAATGGGTTTTTAAATGAAGATGTCGGGTTGTGTATATCGCAGACTATTCCATGCAGGTTTAACAATCCTGATGTTTAAATACCATTGCATTCAATGAATTGAAGTGAAAGACTTTCATGAGCTACCTTCAGTATTTTCCAGGAACTAACTTTTAGGTCACGTGGATCCCAAACTAATTAAGAAATTGTGTAGTAAAAGCCATTGGACAAATTGATACCTAGTTTTTTCAGTGTATTCCTACTTTACTGTTGTTTAAAACTGGAGGATTTAAATGAAATACAATTACAGAAGAGTAATTAATCCATTATACGATATATTAAATGAAATGTCTAAAGGGACATTTTTCAATGACATCTCAGTAGCAAAAACCTCCAAAATTAGGGTAAATATACAAGGTTGGATAACTTTACTCAAGACTGCATGCTACATTTGTCACTGCCATTGAATTTTCTGCAATTCATTTGGATTGCTATTTTTTAATTAAATTTGGGGTTTCTTTCATCTTTTAGAAAATATTACAACAAAAGTCCAAGAAGAAAGCAACAAAGATGCACATAGGCTGTGTACAACCCACACCAGGAAAAAAGAATATCTTTCCTTGTCAAGGTCTGAGATTGTAAAGAAAGGAATTAACTAATAGGAACTGTGGAAATCACCTTTAGCAAGAGACTGTCCTTTGTCCATAGATATGTAAGGTCAAACTGTAACTTCAAGTGTGCTACACACAGTGATGGTCAAGCTGCTTGGCATCTCCTTCTCTACTTCACTTCCTACGCTTTGCATGGAAAAATTGAGGGGAGGGGTACGGATCAGGCTAAGTTCTACTAGAGGTATTCAGCCATTTTCCTAGCTATGTGAAACCAATCCCATTTATTTATTGATTTCAGAAGACTTTTGTATCACAAGTATGAAAGAATGGGCTTCCAAAACCAAACCAAACTGTGGGGGGAGGGGAAGGAAGGGAATTTAATTTAGGGCTGTCTGAAACTTGGGAAAATGGTAAAAATCTTGTTTTGAAATTCAAAGAAAAAATCTCTTTAATAAGACTAACTTGCGCCCAGCACTAAGATTCTGGTGGTAAAAGTATAACTGTAGATATTTTTATGTTACATAAAATTCTTTTTCCAGGACATGGTATTAGCCAGTAGTTTACAATCTTGATATTAAGCGTGTCCTTAGAAATATAGTTGTCATAACATGCAAGATCTCATAATCTCTTATTGCTAATCCTCCTCAAAAGATAAAAGTAGACAAAAAGCTGAGATAAAAATATTAAATGAAACAATCTCATCAAATTTTCTACTTTTCTAAATTTGTAATCCAGAGATTTTATGTGGTCCTAAACTTAGTCCGTGGAAATACCATGCAAGCCTGCAAGTGGATGGAACCACTTAATTTTGTATGGTTTGATTCTGATATTTGAATATCCTATCCCATTTTTAGATATAAAAGGAATATCATTAAGTTGGTTGATCAAGACTATAAGGTCCTTGGGGCAAAGGCTGTTGCAAAAATTGCTTTTTTAGCTTTCTGTAAAGACCCATAGTAGTATTAAATACATAAGAAGAACAAATCCACACATTAGGTTGCAGAATTTTTATTAAGTAATGATTACTTTGCATGAATATCTTTGTATTAGTGTAATAAGGAGTTTTATTTCCTTTATCATTGGCTACATTAAAATGGTTAAGCACTTTTAAGGAACAGTTTAAATCTCTGAAAATCAATACTCAAGAAATACTTCGGAAGTAAAGTATTCGAATCGAAACTGACAATGCTTATTATTGGTAAGTACCAGTAAATGTTTCTATTTCAACCCGTGGGAACAATCTTCTACCAGAAAGGTAGAAGCATGGATAACTGCTGTTACTCTAGGCAAAGACTATTTCTTTTCTGTGCTGATCTTCTCTCCCCCCACCACATCTTAGTATTGTGTCCAAATCAATTATTTCACATAATGACAGTAAAGGCGTGGGGATGGTTCTGTCACAGTAGGAGTATTTACCCCTTTGAAAATGAATGTCGTGTCTTTGCCGCGTTTGTTGACAATGTGAAGGAGACCGTTTATTATTGAATAACAAGGCATTATCTCTTCACTAAATTACAGTTAAAGACAGCTTTTGTTCAGCAGAGTTTGGCAAGCAAGGAATGGTTTGTCCTAGCAAAGTGCTGAGGTGCACATGCAGGCTACACTCGGAACATTTTGCATTATTTTGGTAAGCTTCTATATTTCTCTCTCCTATCTTATTGGAAGAAAATGAGAATTTTAAAGACATGGAATAGGAGAAATAAAGCTTTTCTTTTTACTATTAATTGCAGCTGCAAACCAAAATTCAAATCCTCAAGCAGTTCATTATATTTTTGTCGGAGGTGCCTTCCAACCTGAATTATCCCACAATATCTTTTAATTTTATTTTTGAAGTATTTAAAGTCACTTTTAATTGAAAGTAAAATAAAGTATCAAGTGCCCCTTTCCACTCAAAGCTTACTTTATTTTGAGAAATAGCTATAGCTGCCTTATTGCTGAAATGCTGATGATTTTCAAAAGCATATGCTGTATTTGCAGGCTCCTGTGCATATAGGCTCCTATACCCTGAAATAACCAGATGATAGTTACAGTTACAGGTATGTAATCTAAAGGTATTGATCATGGAAAAATTGAAAGCATTCTGTTGCTGCAAGAAATACCGGCTCGGCGAGAGCTGCGCATAGCTGGACTCTTCATCTGACGAGGCGCCTAGGAGCACTCAGAGCTGATTACCTGGATGCAGGCCACCATGCCGTGTGGCACGTGTTGTGGGGCACATCAGTACATCGAAAAGGAAAGGGAAGGCAGCAGGAAACCTGACCTCTCACCACCCCGTCAGCCCATGGCTTCCAGCTTGGGAGCAGCTCTGATGGCAGGGAGCCCTGAAATGGCTGCCTGGGCATGGCCGCCCTGAAATGGCCGCCCTCCAGGTGAGCTGCTGTGGAGGCTAGTGGCTGAGCGTGCCTCAGGTGGGACACTTGGTCAGCCGGTCTGGGCCTTGTCGGCTGCTGTTTATAACACTGGGCTCAGGGAGAAGCACGCAAATCAGTACTGTGGTAAAATCTCCAGAGCTGGTGACAGACATTTTCTGGGTATGCTGCAGGTATACATGATTTATAATGGGGTTTTCAGTAACACTGGTAGCCCTTCCTGCCCTGGCCCCTGCTCTAGGGAGAAAGCTTCTAAAAATCTGATGCACTTTCAGTCACTTTAACAGTTTTTGCCTGGCTGTTCCTGCTGCAAGGTATTCCTTGTAGACCCCGTGGGCTGCTAATGGAAGTGGGCAGCACTTTATGCCTGCCTTAAGTCCTGGCCCATAACGAATCACTCTCCAAAATCCATTACAAACCAGTCAAGAAGGGGCTGTTGCTTCAGCAAAATGTTCTGTAACGCAGACAATTTCATTCCTCTGTCTGGAATGGAAAAGCGGCCTTTCCAGTGTGAGGGCTTGGGCTCTTCATCGCATTAGAGACCCACCCTGTGGCATATTAAATAGCTGCCTTCTTTTGCATGAACAACAGCTAATCAAACTCCCATAAGAAAACAATTGTCAGGATGGACTTACATTTCTAAAAAACCCTCCGGGCTCAGTAAAAATCATGACTTTTTTTTCAAGAAGTATTCAGTGCTCTGAAACATGAGGAAATGCATGAGGCATATTCTCAAGCCTCTCCACTTGCTCCATTCACTTCAAAAAGTTTGTTAAATTTTTCTTATGATCCCTGATCTCTGGGAACTTGGGCATCAAAAATTTATCCACTGTAGTAATCAAGATATGAGAATTGACAGTCTGCTGATCATTTTCTTCCTGCATTGTAGTTCTGGATCAATTATGGAAAACATAGTTAAGAGAAAAGAGGTGGACAAGTTAGGCACAAGAAGCAATGAAAAGCCTTCTTTCTAGTTACCCTTTTTTTTCTTTTTTTACTAAGCCTCTGCAAAATGCATAATTATAGAATGTGCTATTTTTCTGTGGCTGACTTATGACAAAGCTTTGAATTAATAATTTGGTAATCCATTATAAGAACCATTTTAGAACTAGTCAGAACAATGTTGTTCAAACATTTCAAATGCAGTAAACACGTAGAAGGAAACAATAATAATCATGGTAGATGGCAAGCAGGGAGACATAACTGGCTTTGAATGCAAAACTGCACTTTACGCAGCCATTTTTTTTTTCTCAAAGGTTGACAGTTTCTTGCAACCCAGATGCATACAATTAATCTCACAGAAATCAATGAAATTGTATGTGGGAGTATGAGAGAAAAAGATCCTTTCCAAGTAGGTAACTACTCCATTTAATAAAGTTCCCTGCTTATGTTTATCTTGCTTCTACATTTCAAAGGCTTCTAAATAATATTTACGTACAGTTGGTCTGTGTGTCACTCACTGTGCGTGCACAGTGTCAGAGGAACCTGTGGTACAGCTTCTTTCTACTGCTGGGACAATATACTGCCATGAAATCTAGCCTTGCCAACAGAAATAGAAATACTGTAGCACCCTGAATGCAAAGTTAAATAAGTAAATAATTTTCCTAACCAATGCAGCTATTTGTATTTACATCCATAGTTGGGCTGATTTTATTTTTTTTTTGTAGTCAATATTGCTATTTTGTAGAAAAAGTGTTTTCTGACAAAACAAATATTTTCACAAGTATCTCATTTGGGTGTATTATTTTCCTTTAAAAATGTACGTGGTTTAATATGCCAATATTTGGCTGATAATAAGACATTTCATTCAAAAATTCTGCTACAGTGCATAATGGGAATCATGGTTGTCTTTTCTTAGCTTATGAGACTGGGCTCTCAAGCTCCATTAAATTGTTCTTGATGTGCTCTGACCACAGACTTCCATGATATACCTGGCTTCTCTCATGACGTGAAAGATTATGTTGAACCATTGAAAATGTAGTGCAACCTAGAAGATAAATCTGTGAGGGAGACTGGTAATATGAAATATTAGAACTACAGTTCTTCTGGATCTTCCAGTTGGCAGTGTTTCTGAAGTGAAATATTTTGTTTTCTTCTGAAATAATTTTTGCTGTTAAGTTTCCTTTTGGGGGGTAGGGGGATGGGAGTGGGTATGGTGGTGAGGAACAGAAATAGTTCCTTATAAAAATGCTGATAGCATTTTTTCATTGTTTTTCATTTTTGCTAGCATTTTTCTGGGAAAAGTCCCCTTTTTACTACCAGCTTGTTTAGTCAGGTACTTAGTATTCATGATTAATAATGAAGCTGTGTGACAGGTTATATTATGAAAGTACATTGCTGTTTTAGTTTTTTGACTCAACAAATGAACCTTTAAAAGTGCCTTACACTTGAAACAAAAAAATTTAATCTCCTTATGTATCTCAGCCATGGACCCAGAATTCATTTCTGTGAATATTCCTACGAACAAAATGTCAAACATATGGATGTTTTAAAAAGGAAACAAAAAAGGGTGGTAAAAACATTAAATCACATTTCTAATTAGAAGCCAATTGAATGTCTTTGGTGATGTTAATGCTACTCACACAGTTGCACTGGCAACTCTTGGCAAAGACTTATTTTTAAAATGGTGACTAGTCTGTGGTTGTTGCAGGGAACTGACTTGGAAGTTGTATTTAATGCTGGTGAAAAGGATATGACTCTGTCTAAATTGGAGCTACGAACATGAACTCCAGGTTCAGATGTGTACGCTGGACTTTTGCCTTGCTGCTTTCTTCCATGTGGGAAGGAAACTTGCTAATGAGAGGTGGAAAGGAGCTGTGGTTCAGACCACCGAGCTGAATGTCCCATGGAAATGGTTTGGGTTTTGCTAAGATGTGTAAATTAGATAACATGTTGGCTGCGTAGCTGTAATAAGCATAAATGGTGAATACCTAGTAAAATGATATGGCAAGTGTTTCTCAGGGAATCTATGGTCTGATTTATATTCCTAGAAGTAACTTTTTTTTAGTATCTCAAAAAAGCAACAAATTACTAATTAATTGAAAATCTGCACATAGATCAATTGCAAGAAGGGAAAATTGTTAAGAAGTATGTCAGTCAATGTAACATCTTGCTGGCATTTCATGAGGAAGGCCAGCAGTCAGCTGAAAGGTAATCTACTGAAATGAAATCTGTAAGTACTGGTTTCTTATCCCAGCGGGACTACCAGCTATGTATTGGTGGTCTTTTTAGGTTGTGCTGTTTTTATCCTGGCTAGTCTTTGGGCAAAGGACTTTTTCTTACTCTCTGGTATCATGTGAGCTGTAGATAATAACAAATGTGTGAACTGTACACTGTAAGTAGCTCATCTGGCTCTACCCACATTCCCCTGTAAAGGAAATGTCACAATGGCACCTGGAAGGGGAAAGCTGGAAATATGTGCCAGTGGAAAAGAAAAAAACCCAAACCCTAAGGCTGAGCAATAAAGACAGCCTGTAGCATAGCAATAGCATGATTTAGTAACACATGCAACAGCCATCATTTCCAGATTAAAGAGGAAAAGCTATTTGTTGGGTGTCAGGATGATCAATGGACTGCTTTTACATTACATCAACACAGCTTTTTTTCAATATGTTGCAGCATTGAATCAACATGTTACAGTTCCTGAATGCAACCCTAAAGAGAAAAAGGGTTGTTAGGCCAGTAGCAAGAACCAATATTTTCTTATCTACGATACCTTCAATTATTACAATGAATAGGTGCCCTGAAAACATATTCTCCAAAAGCTGGTTTCTAGTTTGTACTTTGAGAGGCATGTTGAAAAGCTCTCCTGATGCCTGTTTCAGCTGAGGATCTGTCTGTCTTCTTGGTACCTGCAAATTGCCTAGGGGTTGCCTCAGGGTTTTCTTATTGAAAGGACGTAAGGGGTAAAGTCAACAGCAAACAGCTTGTGTTGAAGGAAGATCATGTCAGAGGATCATAGAAAAACAGTTTGGAAAGGACCTTATAGATGGAAAGGACCTCTGGAGGGTTTCTGGTCCAATCCCCACTCAAAGCAGGGCCAAATTAGAAAAGCTTTCTCAGGGCATTGTCTGCTTGGGTTCACATAGGAACTTGCTTTTGGAATAGGTGGATCATCTGCCATTTGATTGTTTTGCACAGGCACTCTGAGTAGACTCTGGATGTTTAAGGTGTATCTAGACAAAAGGAATTGAGCTCTGTCCAGAGTATGTTGCAGGAACATCTTTGTTCAGATTTTCTGGTTTGCTTCTATGAATGATTCCTCCATGAGGAGGAGGGACTGTCAGAGGGAAGATCAAGAGGAAAAAAGGGGCCAAGTTTGTTGTCACAAACAGGGACTGAGTATGTTGAGCCTTGGCGTGGGCCATGGATCAACATATTATACAAGCGCATTATTTGAAACTGCTGGAAAGACAGACAGTGATATTTCTGGGTACTGATTTGATTGGCAGCCTGTGCCAAGTCCTGGCTATAAAACCATCCAGTAATTGAGATCAAGGGAAACATTGCTATGCAGACATGTTGCTTGTTGGTGCTGAGCCACTGAACAGAGCCTGACATGGGATCTGGGTGCAGCGGGTGTCACGCTTCCTCCAGGGAAGACTTACCTAAGCCACTTTAGTGGTAACGGGGGTGGGTCTTGGGGAGGGCAGTGCGTGTGAGTGTAAAGCTTTTCCAGCCAAAGCCTATCCGTTGCTTGGTCCACTTAATAAGTTGAGCTTAGCAGTGTCACATTGCCTGGTGTTCCTTTTCCCTGTGACACTGGTGTACGTCTGAATCTCAGGATGACAAGAAGCCCAGATGTCGTTGGCTCACATGCTGTCAGGCTCAGGAACTGGAAAATGCTATTTGGCCCTAAACTTATCGTCTCAGATGCTGAGACTGTTTCTCTGTGGAGGCTTGTCTTTGCTGCAACTAGTGGTCCTTTTCTCCATCCTTACTCAGTGGATCAGTAGCTCTCAGTGCAGCTTTTTGGCTGCTGTAAAACATGGTGAGGCTGGTTCGGGGTGTTCACAGATGAGCAGACGTGGATTAGCTGAAAACTACTTTTGCATGCAACACAAGCACACATCTGCACCCCCTGGTCATAGAAGCAGACTGCTTGCAAAGATGTAATTTTAACAGTAGTTGAACTTGCATCCCAGAAATCTTTCTTCCTTTCTCAGTTAAGTTAAAAGCTTATAATTAATTCAAAACTCTGAGGATTGTGTTGCAGATAAAAGTCTTTATTCTTTCTGGCCTTTGAGTCTTGTATTCATAGCATTAGGTCAAAAGAAGGCAAAGCAAGTGTAAGACACTTCCAAAACAGAATCCTAGCTAGACAGAAATATTTTCCATTAATATTTTAAATTAATAAATGTTGCAAAAAAACAGGTATGCAAATTTCCTCATTTCTTCACCAGGATCAATGAATGTAGCTTCCCTTTGCAGGGAAAAAAATGCGTATAGGCATATCCTTAAGTATAATGAAGCACCTGTCATTGACTGTTGTGACAGTCTGATTCAGAATGTATGGTAGTAATCCGTAGGCACAGGAAAATTACTTCGTGCCAAATAGGTTGCGTGAGTTTTAATTTTGCACAGTTATGCCTGACTACAGAGAAGAAACATTCATAGCACACTAAGAATAATAACCCATTCAGTGAAGAAAACCTATTTGGACAGGTGTTTGACAGAGAACTCTCATAGCATACAAGAATTGCGATAAACGCAATCAGTGGTTACCAAACTTTTTGGAACAATGCCCACTGCATCTTATTCTGTTCCAGGCAACAGCAAAAAAATACAGGGATGTCATTCTGGAGGAGTTCTTAACAGTTTAAAATACTTCTTGAAATTTATATCAGAAGTTTCCATAACGTCAGTTTTACTTTGGTTAACTTCATGCCACTGTGCAGTGTACAAGATAACAGCAAATGAAAACCGTGCTTGGTTCTCTCTGCTCAGTATCTGGCTACCAAAAATATCATGAGATGAAATTAAATAGTATGGCACTATTGCTTTAGCCCAAAAGGAAGGGGCTAATTCCACATACAAATGAAGGGCTTAAGGAACTCAGCTGTGACTCTGAACATGTGCAGGGTATGAAATTAACCATAAAAACCGAATGTGCTTTAATCAAGATTTTTAAACAGCTTCTCCCTTTAAAGCATTGGGCCTGACTCTAATCTCATGATATCAGCATAAGGTAGATTTCATTCAGTTGGAAGAAGATCAGATCAGCCTTTTGTAGCAATATGGCATAGCCTTTCCTTCTGGAATTTTTAAATGAAAATTGAAGCCGGATGGTAATTTTGAATATATCCACAATAAGCCTCTCTGATAAGAATTACTGGTGATCTCCTAGCAGTGTCCATCTAGCAGCCTATCAAGGAACTAATTTTACAACAACCCCTTAAGGCAGCAATGATCATTAAAAAAAAAAAAAAAGCAGATTTAAATTATTTTTCCATGACCATTTGAAGAAGAACACTTAGAATTTTGAAGTTTATCTTACTATCCGTAGACATTAAGTTCACTTATTTAGAGCTGGAATAAGCAGGTGAAGTTAACTATATTTCTCCTAATGCTGTCATTTTTTGTGGTAATGCTTTCAGCTGTATGACTATTGCCTGCTCTATGATAGCTTAGAAATTTTAAATTAACTTTGAACCTTGGCCAGCTTCATAACTGATATAATTTGACATTGCTCCATTGACTTTGCAGTGTCGACTATCACTAAAGGAGGAGATGACACATGATTTCTAATGTTTATGAAGGCAAGAAGAGTTCAGCCATAGAAAAATTTAAACACTGTGATCTTTAAATGAAGTGTATGAGACTTCTGATTTAATACCAGGTTAATACTGAGTTAATACCAGGTTAATCAATGCTAACAGAACTGAACTGCTGCTTTAGGAAAATAATGTGAAACCATAGCTGGATTCAGCTAGTGATGCCAATAAAAATATACTCATGGGTTATTTTCTGCATGATTCAAAGAAGAAAACTCATAATGTGATATATGCATCCTAAGAGAAACTGGTCTTGCTATTTAGCTGTTTTCTAGAGATTAGGTAATAATGTAAACAACGGACTCAGGCCTGAAATCTCACAATCTGCTGTTCATTACTTTGTTCGTGCATTGTTCATTCTGCACTGGATACAAAGAGAAGCAAATTTGGATTAAGAAATTTGGCTTGATTATAGATTGCCATGGAAAATTGATTTTTTTTTTTTTTTTTGGTGGCCAAGGGAGAAATTATATTTTGAAAAGCCANNNTTTTTTTTGGTAGCCAAGGCAGAATTTATACTACGAGAAGCCAGTTTCTGGAAATTTGGCTTGATTCTACATTGCCATGGAAAATTGATTTTCTTTTCTTTTCTGGTAGCCAAGGCAGAATTTACACTATGAGAAGCCAGATTCTGATCTTAGTATTTGAGTGTCAGTCTGGAGTGGTTCCATGACTTCAGAGCCCTGCTCCTCTTTTTTCTGCCATTGCTCCATCTGTTCACCTCTGGTCTCACTTTATTATTCTGTCTTCTGCTTCATACCTCAGTGCCTCTTTTGATATATGTCCTGTGCTTGGACCAGCCTTTCATTTTGTATGTCAGGCATGTAAACAACATTATTGAAAGTGCTTCTCAAAACCTGTTTCCTATACCTTGGTTTCCATCTCATACTTCTATTTCATAAATGAAATTCTGACTTCATTGAAGATAATTGCAAAACTCCCATTGGCTTCCTGAGAGACAGATTTGACTTTCTGCGTCTGGATTTGTCAAAGAAAGATTGAAAAGTATTTGGGGCAGAGACAATTGGATAGATTTCCAGTACCTACAGTGGAACACTAGCCAGATTTTTAATTTTTTAGAGTGCTTAGCTCTTCTAAAAAGATTTTTCCACTCCCGTTAAATGAAAGCTGAGTCCCTCTGAGATTGGGACTTTAGAGGCAATAACATTTACACTCTTATTCACCCTGCCCAATAGCAGCAATTTAGCTAAGGTCTCTGTATCAAGAATTGAGTCATGCTAGATTTCCTCTGTAATCAGTAGGTGGAGCGAAGCAGTCTAAGGAGACGGGTCTACTTCTCTACAATATGTATGGTCTACTTCTCTACAATACGTATCACCCTCTGGATGTGCTGCTGCCTCTCTCTAGTGACTACAGCAGTGTTTGTGCTGACTAGACTCCAAGTCTGGGAAACTCAGATTTCATCTGAAACCTTAATGTCCCAGAAAATCACACAAAGCATTAGCTGAATACATACAGAATTAAGTGAAGCCAATTCAAAACTCTGAGGCCACTTGACTTGCCCAAAGTTTTACCTGCTGGAAAAAGACTATAAATTATAACCAAGGATTCCCTCATGCTCCTCTGTCTTGAAACGCTGGGCCATGATGCCTTATTGTATCCAAATCACATATGTATCCATGATGCCATAATGTATCCAAAACCCAAAAGCACCCTTTTAATTTAGTAAATAAAAATCAGGAGTAACAGAGGGATGCAAACACAATTCTGAAGTAGTTCTACTCTCATAACATTAATGCTTTGAGAGACTGCAGTCTTTGTTGTACATTCCTTGCTGAACTCTCATTTTCATCTGTTACAGGAGTCTCTCTAAATAGGTGTAGCTTTTTTTTCTTTTTTGCATCTGGTTATGAATCCTGGAATTTAAAAGCAATATGTACCTGTTTGGGCACATTGTTTAGGTATGTAAAGGCAATTGAAGCGTGGAATAAGGCGACTACAATACCAACAGTTTTTGTAATGCTTTCCACAGTGCCAAACAGAACAAACAGAAGAGCAGGAAAGAAGCAGGCAATATATACAACAACAAATACAGAACAATGCCTATTAGCACTTTATAGCTCTTTGGACTGTGCTCCTTTCAGCCAACTGCTTCAGTTTGAAGATAATGCAGAAAATACTGAAGAAGGTGCCTAAAAAGCAGAAAAGAAATCAAGAACAAATTGAAGTTTTGTGCCATACAACTGCTGCTTGTATTTTATTGGTCAGGTATGTAATTTTGACAAGATTTGTCATAACGAAAAGCTTTCATGGCAATGACATGGAGGTTCAGCAGCTCAGCAGTAATCCAGACCGTAACTGCTATTATTATAGCACAAAGTACTGATATTTTATTCAACTGGTGGTGCAGATAAACCACTTTAAATAACCAATATAATGTGATGACAGTGAGAAATACAATACTGCCTGTCCTGTTCAGAGGCAACATGAATAGATTAAAACTGCAGAGAAGTTCTTTGGAAATCCAATATTCTCTTTACACGTTGTACTGCATACAAAACGACAGTAAGAAATCAGCAACAATTATGCTGAATAGATATATATTGCTTGGTCTCCAGCTATTCCTATAAAAGCTCAAAAGATGCTCAAAACAATTCCACTGCCAAGCAGAGAGTCAAGAATTATCAAAACTGTATGATGTCCACTTATCATTTTAATCATTGCTGCAGTTCTGGAGCTTTTCCTGGCTTCATCACCATCGTTGTTGTTGTTGTTGCTCAAAGCCTACTGCCCACAGTCAGTTGGTAAATTGAGCTGTTTTCTAGCCAAGAGTCTGTGAAGTGAGCTGCAGAGGAATTACAGTGAAGTTTCAAGATGTGGTATATTTATATGCAAATTATGAGTCATAGTGAGTATGATGGACTCTTTCAAACTGTAGAGAGCAGTGACTAGTGAAATATTTGCTCAGATAAAGCATTTCCATAACATGCAAAACCTGGCTGCACTGTTTTTAGGTCTTCAGCAAAACCACACGTACACTAAACCCATTAATTTTGTTCTTGCTTTCGTTCAGTCTCATTCAGTGAGAACTGGTCCAACACAAGTCATTGCCTTTATTCGGGATACTAAATCTGCAGATCAGTGTTCATCAGTCAACAAGCACAGTGTAATTGTCGGAGTCACATTTGTCAAAGTGTTTAGGCACCCGACTTCCTTTTGAAGTACATTAATGTCCATCGGTATTTTTATGTGTCTGTTCAGTACTTTCTTTCTACAAGTGCTGTCAACAGCTGTATCACAAGGAAGGAACTCGGTAGCTAAGAAACCAGGTAAGAGAAAGATTCCTTATCAGATGTACCAGACTGTTCTCTGAAACAAAATGTTTAATGTTGTAACATCTTTTTGAATTTTAAATTGTCACTAATTAAACCTTTTTTTTTTTTCCTTTTTGTCCATTAAAATATTAGATTCCCAGGGAATCTTTCTAAGCCATTCAATTTATTCTTTTTGTTGTATTGGGTAGCAGACACTGTTTGCCTGGACATGGTCTTATCTCCAAACAGTTCAATTTAAGTATGAACTGGTACATGTACTTAAGGTTTATAGGAAGTCTAGACATAGCTGAATCTATTCAGTAGAAATGAGTTTTACAGGCATGTCTGTACCTTGTAAAATAATGTGGTCTTATGCATTAATTTCAGGTATGTTGTCTTCTGGAATATCCCCTTTTTCTTGAGTTGTCAAAGGAAATAAATAAGAAAAGGATTCTTTATTTTCAAAGCATTTATCACAGTACTTCTTATTCATTTCATCTGTGATGTGAAGAATTATGTTTTTTATGATTATGTCACAGCTATCAGAAAAACAGAAGACATTCTTAAATAGAAACAAATAATTTTGAAATAGAAACAAAATTTGACGTGTTGATTTTTGTCATATCATGTGAATTAAGACCTCTGTTTTGAAGAAGAGAATAATAAAATTATATTTTCACCTTTACAAAACTTTTTTTTGCAGTTCTCTAGGATGTTCAGAACCCCCAAAGCCTGTTAGTTTGGTAGCTTAACAGCTGTGAAAAGCCAGGGACAGAGTTTCTCAGGCTGCTTCATCATGGGGAGTATCCCACGCTTTATCCTCCCTGCTGCCCATTCTGGGAGTCCAGAGGGCCTGTATTGGCACAGACCCATAAAGCTGCACATGAGATGAGCAAGCAACATTCAGGCCAGCGACCAGATGTAAACAGTGCTACCCCCACGTCACTTGGCTCTTGACCTCCAGACCACACTTCATGTGGGAAAGCAGCATTTAGAAGACAAAAATTTGCCTGTCCTTTCTTCTGAGAGCTACATTTTTATTTGTGCTTTGGTCCATTTAATTTTGCATCTTTCACTAGCCAACTAATTAAGGATCGTGACACAGTTTTATGAGGATCCTTCATTGGAACCTTTCTAAATGACAGTCTATTTCCAGTGTCTTGCCTGTGATGCTTTGAAGGTGGGAATTTGCTCTCTGTTATCTTTGTTATGCAATGTTATTCATGCAGGGTCTGTGTTGTGCCCTTAAGGTAGTTGGAGCTCAGTGCTTCAGTATGGATTTAATTCTTGAGATATTTTTGAGATTCAGCAGAAGGAAATTGCTCAGTAAATTTGATCTAGCTGTAGTATATTTCAAATAACAGCGACAGAAAGATTAGACTGAATGGTTTCGTAGTGTAGCCCATGCCTAAAATATGCAGCAGCATTTTTCTTTCATGGCACATTTCAGAACTGTTGCAGAAGTTGTTTGCTAATAGGAAAGTTTGCATCATCCTGCAAAGGTTTCTCAAGTTTAACAGGATGGCTTCCCTTGCAGTGTTTCCGACATTCTTGAACTGTTGATGGCTCATTATATTTTAGATATAAAGTGCTATGGTAATTCTTGATGCAACTTCCACACATGCAAGAAAGTTACAGCTTACACAAGATTTCTTAAACATGTAAAAAACCCCTTTTTCCATTTACTCACAGCTATCTTTGGATAACATCAGGCCAAATGAAGCACATTTACAATTCAACTGAAATGTGTGATTGGCAAAGCAAGATCCTGGATCTAAAAATGCAACAGTCACTTCAGAACTAGGCTCAGCGTATATTTATATTTACTGTGCAACTATTTAAAGTTAATCTTTGGAAAAGTTAGATGCAAAATGCCATTCTTATTGGTTTTGGTCAGTCATTGCAGAAGCATGCACATGTATGTTTATAGAATATATTAAAACAAATCTATCAGATGGCACCCAGAACATTTTGTAACATTGGTGCCCTACTATATTCCTGGTACTCTTCTTTCTTCTTCCAATATTGCTGACTTAGAAGTAGTTGTGAAGAAATACACTACCCTGGAGTGTTAGGAAGAGCAAGTGTTAAGACATGTAAAAAATAGCTAATTTTGTCATATTTCTATTCCCCTTCTTTCAGAATTGACAATAAAAGGGTGACCCTAATTAACACAGGAAGTTACAGAAGAGCCTGCATGGTACCAATCAATAAGATTAATTTTGTGCACACAGATCTCAATGTAAGTTTTTGAATGTCAGATTGTCCTCTTAATTGAAATGTTTTTGGTTGTGAGAGAGAGATGGGATGACAATGACCCAAGTGGTTTCTGTTGGTTTAAGTTTCATCACATGAATTACATAGTTGCAATGCATAAGGAAATTAAATTATAAGCATATAAATATAATAGAAAGCACATAATAATCTGCTGGGTTTGGGCTCTTT
Organism: Anarhynchus alexandrinus; assembly: GCA_008711295.1. Taxonomy (NCBI): domain Eukaryota; kingdom Metazoa; phylum Chordata; class Aves; order Charadriiformes; family Charadriidae; genus Anarhynchus; species Anarhynchus alexandrinus. The sequence continues at coordinate 211,941 of VUYV01000270.1, forward strand.
CTTAGGCTTTTTTGCTTCTTCTTAGTATGTGCCTGGATGTGGGGGAAGACAGAGAAAGACAATCTTTTCTTTCCTGCCCTGGGAACCCTCTGAAGCAGAAAGCACCATTTTTGGGCTGCAGTAAGGCTGCCTCCCACAGGCCCTAAATACACTGTCATGTCTTCATGAGCTCTGGAAAGGGTGCCAACGCTAAGCAGCGTGAAATTCACCCTGATATTCTGGAGCCCGTGCCTGCAGAACTGGGGAGACTCTGCCTCATAAGCCCGTTTGGCCTCTAAATTAGCAAAATGAGTTTAAACTCCAGTTTGATTTATGTAGTTATTAATCCTATGAGAGATACTGTAACTCTCTTTTTTAAGTTAAAGAAGCTAGTGAATAGGGGCAGAAGCCATAGTGAGAAGTAAAAATAATACTCATGTCTTGCACTTTTATGGTATGGCTGATTTCTTGCCGTGTTTTCTATGGAATACTTTATTTTGGGCAACACAGAAACTGAGCAATGCTGTTTCCAGTCATGTGAGCGTTATGATTTGATATACTCTTTTAATGGCAAGACTGCTTTTTTTCCTTCAACCATACCAACATAAGCCCATGTAAGCTTAACTCCAAACCACATTGAAGGCTATGAACACAAAGAATGTTGTCTCTGTTTTGTTTTATTTTTGCATTTTAATTGCTTCTCTGCCTTGAATTAGTTTGTTTAGATGATGAATTGGAAAGATAAAGGCATCTTTTTTTTTAGACAACTATGCTTTGCAACCAACAGATAATATTTATATAAAAAAAATAATGATGGATAGCTTGAAATCTTCACAGGTTTTACTTCTAGGAACCTCTTGCTCTGTTCTGATCACCTTCCACTGCTGGACCATGCAATATGACAGAAGTCTGACATGTCTAGTTGGTTAGCTGGGTTGCGTCTGGTACATTCCTCCTCCCGTGCTAATGCCCAGAGTAAAATTGGCTTAGGTTTCAATTGATTTGTTTGCATGAATTTTGTGAAGAGAGGGCAAAGAGAAGCTTATGTTTTCCTTGGAGCTTTAGAGAGTGAGGGAGTTTTGGGGGAGTTTTTTAGTCTTGTGACATAATTTCTTCTGTGATGTTTATGCCTGCCCCGATGTCCTATTTCAGAGCTCTATCTGAAAGAGGCCACAAAAGAAGAGGTCATTGCAGGAAGATCTCTCCGCTGAAAATCTTTGCAGAAGGAGAGAAATTCAGGAATGTGAACGAATGTAGAGAGGCAATACCTGCCTGTCCTGTTTAAGGCCTGCCAGAAGAGGTTGGGCACTTGCTGCAGTCTGACACCTGTACCTACCTGCTGCCAAAATACACTGAGGACTTGTGGCAGCTAGATATTGTGAGAGTATAGGACACACAACTGTGTTCTACTGCATTCCAACTGCAATTGCCTCAGGGTGAAAGTGGGGGTTTGTTCATATGTGTGTTTTTGGACAGCAGGTTTAGAGCCTGTGCTCTCCAAATGCAGTGTCTTGTCTCACTTCGCTACACCCTGAGCCCTTCCCATCCAAACAGATGCTATGAGTACTTTGCTGTTTTTATTAGGCTTTTGCTTGAGAAAGGAAACAGGATTATTGGACTGTGGCTTGGTTGTACATAACCACTGTTTAGTTTTTGTTCCGTTATTACAACTGTTTACATTAATTGAATTTTTAATAAAAGCCCAAGTAATTCACACAGCAGGTGTTCTCTGAGGCTAGTCACAGTCTGAGGTCACCATGGCTTTCACAGGCAATTTTGCATCTTTTGTATTTGTTCCCTGCTGGTTTGTTTTGCTTTGTTTTCTATAGGTGCCCAAGAGAGAAATAATTGTGTGTTTTCTTCCTCATTTCCTTTGTGAAGGGAATGTACAGCCTTCTGATCATTCCAGTACTTCCTTGGTGAGTCTCTCCTCAGATCATTGTGGTGAAAGTAGTATAATATACTTTTCTAACTGCTGGCTTGCTGATTGCTTGTTGTAGTCTATTTTCTGTTTTCTGCTATTCATTCCACCCGTAACTCCATTGATTTTTCTAGCTCCCCTTTCTAAATTAGGCTTTGGCTAACGCAGATTTCTCAAGCCTCTCTTCTTCTGCCCTGTGAGGTTCTGAGCACTAATCATTGTAAGAGACTTGACAGGTTCTTATTTTTTTTTAAGTGCTGCTTCCCACAAGAGCATCACACAAAAGCCATTAGACAAAACGCCATATTCCCTTTCTCCCCCCTTTTTGGGGGAGGGAGAAAAAAGAGCGAGGCATGGGCAAGTATCTGGAATTCCCAGAATGCAAAGTGGTCCCTACGGTACAAGGCTCTTGCCAGCATTTGGGTCCGTGGGTTTGCACCCTACTGAGCCCTGTGCACATCTCGGCGCTGTCTCTCATGCTCTCCCACCTTTGTTTGTCTGCACAGAAACTGCCAGAGGATCTCTGGAAGTTCACTTTGATTTTTCCAAGGCCTTCAGCTTGTCTGTGAGCTTCCTGACCCTGTATGTCACAGCAAGCTATAGGGTGCACCAGAGTTTACTTTCCCATTATTTATTAGCTGGTTAGTTTTTAGTTACCCCTACCTCAGTTTCATAAAGCTGAGTCTTACTACTTCAGTTTCCCTAAATATTTATATATTTAGCTGTGTTATGTTGTCTCTCTAGATACCAGCAGACTCCAAATCACGTGCTTCAGCATTTAAGCTGCCAAATACTGATAGATGGTAGGCAGGAAGATATTAAAGCACAATCTTGTAACCGTCCTTCTGATACTGCAGTATATAACCACTTACTGAAAATCATTATCTTCCTGTAATAGTATCTTCACATATCAGTGAGACGTGAAGATGGCTTTCTTAATGATGAGGGTGACTTTTAGGACCACGATCTTCATGCAGCTGCATTTACTTCAACTTATTTCTCTAAAAAAAAAAAAGTTAAATAACCACTGATGACACGTCGTAAGTACCATATACTGAAGGTTTGGTCTGCACACAATTTTTCTCCGGGCATAGAAGTTTTTCCCGGGTATGACTTTTTAAATCTCTTCCAACTCAGTTATTCCTAGTGAAGCATTATGTGAATGAAATTGCACTGGTATAATTTAATTTGCTTCTCATATTGTAATTATTCTACAATAGTGCTGTGATTGCATCAATACTAATGGAAGTGAATAAAGCAATTTTTCTATGCACAGGCAAACCCTAAAATATATATTTCCCCTAACATTTAATATCATTGGTGATCCTGCTAGTGTTTGGAGAACATTAAAGGAAGCTAGATTAACTATTTTATCTTAAAAATATTCTTACTGTCTTTCCTTGTGTGCCATGAAAAAGGCCAGCTGATGTTCAAAAAAATCCTTCTATCTCAGCTTTTGAAATGACTTTTTTTTCAGCTTAAGTCCTGAATATATGAAAAACTTTTAGCCTTCCAAAACCGTATTCCAATTAATTCCACTCCAAAGGAGCTGAGCTTCTTCAGTACTACAGAATGAAAAAGAATATTATAGGGGTAGAAGTGAGTGAAATAATCTGAATTTTACAAATATACTCCAAACTCCCTATTTCTAATTATAAAAATATTGTTTTTTAGTCATGTCTTTATTTAGTGGGCTGTATGCAGACAGAAGGACTCATTAGAAGTACATTTTCTGCACATCAAGGTTATGCCTGAACTACTTTTTCCGCATTCAGGGAGAATTTAAAAGCTGAGATTGCCTCAATTGTGTAATACTTTGACAATAGCAGTTTTTTAACAGAACTGACCATGGACTTCTTTTATTGCTTTTTAAATAATAATTGACAACTTGACTCTTTTTGAGCCAGCTTATTTGCATTCCTATCTCTTCTCTCAGGGTTTATGTCTCACAGAGCTCATACCCAATATTGTCTTCACAGTGTAAGCGTGAAAGCGTACTCTTTAGCAGCTGACGAGACTGGGTAATGTTTAGCTGGTCACAAGATGTCTGTACTGAAGACAGGAGAGGAAGTGGGCTCTTCTGATGTCTCCAAACATCATATTCTTGCTCATAAGAACCTTCTTTCCAAGGGACACTGGCATCTGTGATATGGTTTAGCATGTTTGGATATTCAATACAAGACATTTGAATATTGGTATTATGTATAACCATTCTGATAGCAAATCAGTGCAGAGTATTGAAATAAAAGAAATATATTCTAATATATCAGAGTAAGCAACTAGATACATCTGGTGGAAGGTCCTCATAGTTTCATGCAGATTATTTCAAATAATGGATGATTTATAATGTTATGGGGCCTGTATTATCTTTGCTTCTAGTGTATGACTGATAGTGGTATGGTTTCAGCTGCTGGTTGTGGCAACGTACAGCTCTGTAGGTCTTAGAACCCTGGCTGTGGCTTTGCTTTCCATTTCTGTTGTATCAAGCACTTTAAGGGGCCTATGGTCCAGAAAAACAGTGCACAGCCAAAAAAGAGCTATATGTAGGCTGGTCTTTTTTTGTTTCATTACTTTGTTTTTTCTTTTTCAAATTCGGCTTTTGGTCATGTGCCTAATTTGTGTCCTCATGTTGCACCTTGTGAGCTGATAACTCACCCCTGCACTCTTTCCCCTCCCACACACCTTTGCACTCTAGATCCTCCATTGCTCCATCTGGCAATATTTCCTGTAATAAAAATTTATAACTATCTAACACAAAAGAGAGGGCAAAAAATATATTTCAGTGGAGATGGGCTATTGAATGTATAATGGTGTCATGAACTTTCAGCCTCTGATGTTGGGTTTTTGTGCCATATGGGAAAAGCAGCACAGCAACATAACTGCTACTCCTAATTATATAATATAAATGCCAAGCTTGTTCAAAATTCAAGGATTACACACTGCCAGAAGAAAGTCTTTCTTCTGTAGACTGAAGCTTTTTGGCAACAGGGTCTGAAGGAAGAAGCACTTACTGTCTGTGATCTCATCAGCCTGTTTCTTAAACAGCAGGGAGATGGACAGAAAAAGGCATTTTTACAATGTCTCTGCCAAGGAACAAGACAATTTCTTGATTTCAGCTCTGAAAAACTTCCAAGATACAAAAAATTTCAAGTATACACAAATTTTCATATTAAGATTAGAAAAGTTAACAAATATTGACTGGATGTTTAAGCATTACCAATGTTATAAAGTACATTCACAGAAAAGTCATAGATTGGTATAACCAGCTGACATTTTGGTTGCAGAAATGTAAAAAAATAGAAATTATTAGCTGAGCATTTCACAAATTATTATAAATGATTGCTGAGAAGATCTAATAGGTATTATTTTTATAATTTTACTATCATTCCTACTGGAAGTAATAAGAAATACTATACGATGCCTATTGTAAAAGGCTATCAGCATTCAAGGATCTTACGAGCTTAAAAGCACACAAAACAGTGTGCTAGAAAGGAAACCGTTTTCTCTCTGTTGCACAGCAGAGAACTGAAAGTGAGTTTTATGCCAACGTTATGAGGAAAATGTTTGGCAAAGCTGATCACCTGTTAAGTGAGGTCTTGGTGAACTTCAGAACTGCTTCCTGTAGAACAGATCATACATGAAAAGCCAGGTAGGCGTTTGCCTTGATTCGTATTGATTCTGAACAGCTTTTAAGTTATTCATAATCAGCTTAATAGCTTCCACAGTGACTGTTTCATAAATAGTGACAAATCATCTGGATGTGTGAAGAAACCTTTTTTTTTTAATGAAACTGCAGTTCAAAGCAGTATAAGATATTTTAAAAGGCTATTTCATACAGTTATGCCTAATAAAATCACCTGCAAAAACACTTTACAGAAAAAAGTGACTTACATGACATTTTTTCTTTATATATAAATGGTTAAGGAAATTCCTACAGGACCTTTTTATTTATTACCTAATATGACTTGATTTAAGCCAGAAAAGCATATAAGTCAAATTTCTGATTTGACCAAGTGGCAGAGAGCACACATGATGTATTTAGAATTGGCAAAGACTCATCTTGGTGAAGAGTGCTGTAAATTACTTTTGATTAAAAAAAATCAGCAGAGGAAGTGAAAAATCATTACTACCAGAACAAGAACAATAAAACATTAATGTGCTGTGTAAAGATTGATGGGTAGTTGAGAAGTTGATTTGTAAAAGTCACCAGTACCACAGGGCATGAGTTTATTAAGAGTATGAAAGAGGCAGAGTAAAAAATGTGCTCGTGCTTTAATCAACAGAAATGGAAAATAAACAGCTCAATATTTGTAGGCTTCTTTCAATGGAATTTTAGTTTGAGGATAATTGGCTCCGCAAAACCCCCCAAAGACTTTGACCACTTGAAAACCAGTCTCCCCAACCCTGATTTGTCTGAGAAGCTGAAGACATAATGGGTGGAGAGGCAGATGGGGAAGGTTGACACCTCCTCTTCTTTCCGATAATTAAAATATATAAGGAAATGCATGGAAACTGTGCTTTTTCTTCTTCTCCTTCTTTTCCTATGTCAGTTGTTGTTTTCATATCGTTATGTGTATTATAGGTAGTATCTTACACAAATAAATCACCAACTCCAGACTGGGATGAGCTATGAGTCATGCAAACATAGACAGGAGAATTAAGGCTCTAGATTTGGAAGCTGTTGGTGGCTGGGATCATGCCTTCACATCTGTTTCTACACAGGCACCCTATAAATTATGCTACCTTACTGGGGGTCCTGACCACTCCTGTGTTATGCAAACTGCTACTGGCTTTCTCTGCTTAGGAAAGAAGTAAAAGGCCCAACAACTTCAGTGAAAACAATTGGCTAAAAGTTAGCGATCAGTTGACCAGACCTTCATGGTCTCAGAAACAGACATCATATGTTTGACACTAATTGTATTTGGCATCCTAGCTTAAAATTCAGAGCAGAAAGTCCGAGGATCTCACAGGCATAAAATATCTTCTATTTTGAGAGATGAGTCACACAGATAAGAAAGTACAGAGATGCTGGTGACTACATGTATTTCTGTGTACGGTTTCCACTGTTGATCTAGAATAGGAAACTTTATCGAAAAAAGTCCATGTACAAAATTATACTCTTGGAAGCCGCCAAATTGACAGTCTTCATACCACTGGCAGAGGTAACGTGCGTTTCTTATTCTATCTAGCCAGTATGCCTATATTTAACTCTGATCTAAAAGCACTGAAATACAGTGTAAGGAAGATATTTTATCCTCTTGCTCATTTATGTTTTACTGCAAGATGCTGAGCTTTTCTGGGAGCTGGTGGGAGTCTTTAACTCCCACTAGTTTTGCTGAAAATTTGGTGTAAATATTTCACAAGAATGCCTGCCATTTTGTGGAGATAAAGTCTGAGCCCTTCACCTCTCCTCTGATGTTTTATGAAACACTTCACTTCAAATACATTGATATAACTATCAAACAGAGGCTTCCAGGTGTCTAATTATTTAGTTAACTTCCCTCACAGGAGGCTTATTTCTGGGCCTTTGTGTTTGTGTGATTGGATCTCATCTAGAAGTAAATCTAGTAAATCTAAAAAAGACTTTCAGTGCCTGATAGGGAAAAAAAATCACTTGGCCTTGGAAAAGCCTGAGACTCAGAAGCTAGTTCCATCTTTGGCCTGAGAAGAAGTAGAAATGATTACTCTTTTCTAAGAACACGTGACATGACTGTCTCTGCCTGTCATATGTACAATAATTATATATGACTACTTCAGTTCATAGTTCAATACCATTTACAGTTCTTTTTAGTGGGGTTTTATGTGTTTATGACGAGGGGTAATCATTATTGTAATCTATCTCCCAAGAATCTTTATATTGAGTACACATCAAGCTTTTACATCTTGTGGATTATATGCTTCTCTTTCTAAAAAGCTAAGTATTTTTAAAGTGTAAATGTGTGGTAAATGTATCAACTTGAAGAATGATGTAATAATCATGTTTATTAGACAGTAACCCAAATAAAATGAGACCTGGGGAGAAGGAGTATAGTGTCGTCCTAGATTAGGGGTGCTCTTATGGGGTCTAGACAGTAGCAACATAAGGAGCAAATTAGTGGTAGCATGGAACAAATTAGTGGTGTTAGCTCTCCAGAAATTAACTTTCTCTGTGTGCAGTAAATGAAACTTTGGTACCATGGAGAAAACAACTACCACGAGTATAAAGATTTCAAACCCTTTTAACAGTAGGAAAAATGTATAAGGAGTTAATCTGGCTCAATGCAGTGTTCTCATGCAATAAAAATATTAATACACAACCCTTTTTTTTGTTGCTTATAACAATAGTGGTAAAATAGAGAGAGTTGCATTGCTGTTGTCAACATGATTGTCTGAAGATCCAGGAGATACAAAGCTTGTAGGGAAGGTGATATCTCTTCTTGGAACTGTACACCAGATGGACAGGCAACAAAAATACATAAGGATTCAGAGTCTTGGGGTTATACACTGGTATATTGCCAGATTAAATAAAAGAATGTGAATTGCAAGTGGGATTAATAATTTCTTCTTCACAGCCTTGCTCACCAGACTTCCAGTTGCAACACAATGGGGACTCGTGTAACTTGCTTGGTGGTTCCTCATTCTTCAGCTCCCACCATGCTTGGGTCCAGCCACAATTTTTACTGGGATTTTGCTTCCAATTTACAATATTAATAACATTCAACTGACAGATTTTAAATGTTCTTCTCATGGAAGGAGCTAAGTCAAACTGGTTTTTGTCTACTTTTAATTTTTTTTCCCTAAGAAACCCCACATCTGTAATGCCTCACTCCTCCTTTGCTGCAGTATTGCTTGTGCCTTTGTATCCCATCCATAGTAATCAGAGATCTGACTAAAAATTTATGTCACTTTTATTGATGTAGGAGGGGTGGGTAAAAAAGAAAATTAGAGAGAATGCAGTACATCATTTGTTCTTTTAAACAAATGGTGTTACCTCCGTGTTACCAACAGCTGTAAGTTGCTGTTTCCTTACAGGACCCATGGATATGATTGCAGAAAGAAATGAGGAAGGGTATACTTATGCTGTCATATAACACAGCTTCCTGACCTGGTTCCTCGTTCCCTGATTATACGCGCTTGTGGATATGTTAGTTCACTCCCCAGCTTTCTTCTGGAGGGAACTAATTAGTTCCCTTGTGCTCTGTCTACATTTGTAATTCAGCATGCAGTAGTGGAACAGCAGATTAAAATGGATGGCGCTGAGGATCCTCGTCTCATATTTGTGTGCTATCAGCATTGTGAAGGATGTCATGGGCTGCTGCCCTCCTGTGATCAGCTAGCTGGGATTCTTGCTGACATGAAAGTTTGCCTATCTCTCATCTTGCACGGTTTTATGTTATGGTGTGTTCTGCCTCCTATGTGCCATTAGAAGCAATAGCATGCCAGCATGACTTCCACTGTTGCCCCCAATAAAATCATGTTCTAGGGTCACAGGCATATGACATGGGCCCCAGGCAAGAGGTGTGCCTGTCACACCTGGTAGTTTATGAACGTGACTAGTCAGATATAGAGGGAGAGGAATGTGGACAGAAGGAACTGAGAGAAGGACCCTACCTTTAGCCTGAGGACAGGAAGTCACTACTTTGAGTGTGGGACTTTGAAGAGTAAGTAGAGTTTATCTGTGTTGCTCTAATAAAAGACATGCTCTCTTCCTATAAACTTCACTTCTCGTTGAAAGGAAGGACATCTTTTATGGGATACTGTAAAACTGTCATGTATTGTAGGTAAGTCTGAAGATTTATTTTTAAAGTCCTATTCTCAAGGTCCCTAGGTTTTCTGAAATCTGGCTATTTAAGCAGTCAGTCTTTTTCAACTTTGGCAATCTTATCTTTGGTGTATTCTTATCTCCTCTCAGCTGTTTTTTTTCTCATTTAGGAGGGACGTCTCTGCCCACTCAGGAAGCACAGAGTGTCTTCACAGGACAATATAGGAAATCCACTGCAGCATGTTGTATGGCTGGTTAAAGTCCATTGGTAGTAATTCTGTCTGAAGGGACAGCTACCGTGTGCTTGGAATCCAGAACAGTAACTTCCAACACCTACAAAATGTGCCCCACACGCTGAGACAATTTATAGTCTGTGATGGAGGGGGGAGGAAGGAGTGTGGTGGTAAAATTATTAATATTTAAGATTGAGAGGTCTGAACAAGAAGCAACTTTTACTTAAAGAACACTCCTTTCAACTAAAAGCTAGCAATCTGTGATTGTTTCCAACTCTCTGCTTCTGAGCTAGGCTAATACTGGGTGTGCCACTCCTATCGGCTCCACCAAGAGACATCTCTCCATATTGTCATACTATTTACATGATTTATTTGATTCCTTAGAAATGTGGCAGTTAGCAAGCAACTTAAGGAGTTCATCCATGTGGTACTTGGGGACATGGTTTAGAAGTGGTTTTGTCAGGGTAGGTTAATGGTTGGGCTTGATGATCTTAAAGGTCCCTTCCAACCTCAGCAATTCTATGATTCTATGATTCTATCCCCCCAGTCCTAAACACCTGGCTTTGTTATCATTGAAACTATTGTTTTTCCTCACCTCTTTCATTTTTTTCCTGAAACAGTTTATAGGTTGCATCTGTGCAAACACTTGGCAGAGAACCAGGGAGCAGAGGGAAAGATGCTGTCCCAGCGTTCATAGTTAATAAAGCTTCTGTCTGACCTGTCCTAAATTGTACCTGCATTATTATGCACTTGGAGTTCCCAGATGCTCCAACAAGAGTTAACAGCCAGCTTCTGAGATGGCAAAATTTGAGTCAGATAGGTTGACTAAGATATAAGGTAGGGACTATACGCACACGCATGTTCATGCAGGCACACTCTAATGAGTGTTGCAAACGTACAGTGCTTTCAGGAAGAAGCATTTTCAGCAATGATGTGGCCAGACATGGAAAACAATAATTTAATTTATTTTCAGACATCAGCAGGGAGAAAAATGTTGGAAGGATCTCAGGAAAGGAACTGGTAGAACAGACAGGGATTCTTTCAGGAGCATGCTATTTTTCAAGGAGACACTTGGACACTACAGAAGTCCTGGCATACCTACTATTCTCTGGACATTAGCAATAATGAATGTCTTGCTATGAAAGCCAAAGAAAGTGGTGTCAGGTAGGACAATAGTACAAAATGTGAGCCCATATGTCTGTGTGATTAATGGAACGAGCCCCTTCCAGAAAACAAATGGAATTAAGGAGACCTTTCCAGAACTTGTGGAATGTGCCCAGTTTAGCGTTACACAGAGGTGCAGAAAGGCTAAGAATTCATGTGGCTGTTGATGTTACCTGGGAAATATCAATAGAAAGTGCTGGGTGATTGAACAGGAGATCTGATTGATTCATGGACATTTTTCATGAACTGAACTAAAAGCCAAAGGATCCACAAGTCCAGCCATGTCAAATTTTTTGTAGAGGAATGGGAGGGAAAAAAATTAGTGCAGAACTGTGTGATAAAATTTTCTGTATAAAGTGTGAATCACTCAGTTTCCAGTTAATTGATTTAATTACACAGAGTAAAATAAATAACTTGCCTGGTCATCCATGACGAAGCAGATGAGTGATTTTGCAAATAGTCCATGTCTTAAATGATATTTGTAAATTAACTGTACTCTGAAGCTAGAGTCCCTGCCCCACAAACCTGATTATCTGCCATGACCATTCAACAACAGCTTACCCTAAAACCTGTTCCCACTTAAAAACATGGGAAAATATTTTATCTGTTTTAGTCTGAGCTTTGTTCAGTGATACTGAGATTCTTTCCCCAAAGATCTCCATGCGAATGAAGTATCTAGTGCTTTTTTTCCGCCCTTTTCAAAAACTGTTTTGTTTTGTTATGATGATAGAGACCACTACCAAGATGAAATCAGTGAGTTGTGTCCAATGACAATATTGATAGACCTCGTATCCGAAGCTCTCTTTCAGCATGTAACGCACATATTCTGGGGACAAAGCACACTCATCCCAGTCTCCTCCAGGCTGAACCACAAGTTCTCTTGCTTAACCATTCCTTTCTGAACACAAAATGTTATCAAAATCAAAGTCCTTCATCACTCAAATTTGTGATCCTGAGCCACAGGTGAAATGCTGGATTTATTAGTAAGTTTTTCTGGCACATGGTTTGAACAACTCTTTCTAAGGCTTTAAGGAGACTCTGTAGTCTTAGACTGTTTTAAAATAGCAGATATATTTGGCTGCATTTTGGTATCATGTTGTCATCTCAGTTTCTGAAACTTCCCTAGAACACTGTAGAGGAAATGTGTTCTCTATGATGCTGTTAATTTGGGTACACGCTGAAAGTGGCTTCCAAAATAGCACTGTCACTTACCTGCTAGGATGCCACTAGGGCATCCCACGCTAGTGCCTAGGGCTTCGGAACTTACATCTCTCTCAAACATTTAGCTGCACTTTTCAAGTTGCTAGAAAGGGAACATCTATTCATAGATATGGCAGTATGATATTCTTCCATACTTATCAGTAATAATTGTTCTCTTCAGCGTGATGCCTTTCAACCCTGTAGGTACCAGTAGAAAAGCCTCTTCTGAGAGCCATTGTTATGGGGATGAAATTCTTCTCAGTGGGGTTTTTTTGTCCTTCCTTCTTCATCATTGTTACCTTTTTTTATTCCCTTCTTCACACATTATTTGCCATCTGTGCTTGTTCTTTTTCTTCTGTTCAACCTTGAATATCATGAACTATTCCCGCTGAAAATGGTTCTGGTTACCTTTTACAAATGAGTAACAAGTGTGAACACAGGGATATTGGGTGTACTTCAGCGTCTTCAGTAGTCCTGTGAAAGGCAAGACCTGCCTCACACTGACCTCAGTGATCTCTTGTATTCTTCTGCCTGAGACTGAAGAGCATTTGTGTGACTTGAAGAAGCCAGAGTTACTGTACTTAATTGAGCAGGGGGGAAGAGGTTTGCCTTTAACCTAAACTTAGAGTTCTTCTCAATTTCTTGCCTGGTTACAAATTTCCTGTTTTGTTCCTTCCAGGGACTGCAGTCTTTTCCTGTCTGAAAAGAAAAGCTAATTTGTGAAAGACAGGAGTAAAGTTGGAAACCCTAACTCATCAGTGACAGTAAAAATGCTTTAAGATCTGGACAGCAGTGCTGGGTATCTGTTGTTTCTGTGATAGTTCATCATGACAGCACAGGAGTTTTAGTCCAGCCTTGAAGGATGCATAGCCACATTTATGCTGTCTTTTATCAATAGAGACTGTGGTAACAAAAATATTATACAGTTACGAATTTTTTTTGAATGAGAATGGAAAAAATTATCCCTCTAGAAATCCCGCAGACGGCCAATGTCATTTTGATGTCTTTTAAGCTTTGGTTTGAAAACTTCTGGCCCTCTACACAGTAATTACTTCCATTGAGGAAGTGCACACATTCTGCTACTCATGCTAATTACTGATAAGAAAAAGGCAGGAGAGCTCAACGATGAAACATGTTTCATGCACTTGTCTTTCTTTTACTAAGCCAAGTTTTGCAAAGCTGGCAGCAGTTACAAAGAGTGCCTTCTGTAATCATCCTCCCTCACTGCAATTTGAAAATTATTTCTCTTCTTTCCATCAAAAATAACAAGGTAGCGGCTCATGTCTTGTCAAAATGGGCTTCACATGCTACGTGTACTGAGTGGCAGGCAGGTAGTTAGGCAAAAGACCATGCAGAAGAGTAAAAAAAGGGAAAATTGCCTCATTTCTTCAACTTTGCTACTCACTATAAAGATTAAGGGAACAGGTGCTGTTATAAATACAAGAAAGGGAAGGAGCAACAGCTTGGTTGGATTACAGTCTTGAACCCTAGACACCCAGTTTGTCATTTTAATTCTGATAACCAGGATTGCCAGCTCTTCCTCAGTCATGTAACACTTGGCAGTGAGACAGAGAGGGAGTGAGTGATAAATTCCAGCATATTTCCTGCTTCCTAGATGTCTCTAGCACTTGAGATAATGCTGTGAAATTTGTAAAGGAGATGGGTTAAACCTTAAAGTAGATGGGTAAAAATGGAAATCTTCAATACTTTTTCATTTTTTTAAAATATGATTTTTAAATCAGTTTTGTGATTAGGATTTTTGACTGTTAGGTCAGTCAATATTAGGAATATTGACTGTTAAGGTTAAACTCAAATTTTGGCAGAAGGCAACTGGTTCCATCTGAGATAATAAACATTGTACCAGATATAACAAAACTTTTATAAACGTGTCCTTTGTTTAGGAAATGTATTCTGATACAGCTTCCTGCTATTGAAATCAGTACCAATTCCCCTAACTTACTTGGTATTACTTTAGATTTACTTTATTAAAAAGTTTGGCCAAATAATGAGGCCAAAATTAGATAATTTACATCTTTCTCCATGTGAAATCCACAAGCTTAAAAATATTTTAAAAACTAGGCACCCTTAATATTTGCAAAGAAGTGGCCAAATGTGAAGAGTCTTGTCTGAAGTTTGCAAGGTTTTAGAATTCCTTTAAAAAGAAGGCTAAATTGCCCTCTGGGGAATGAAACAGCAATTTATCCTCTTGAGCTGCAGTTCCAGAAGTAGAAAACTGAGATTTTATTATAATTCAGTGTTAACACTGGCTGTCCTTTGGCCACTTTGAGGTCATTTTCTTTTAAGATTCTTGACTTTTGCTTGGTAACGTTAGGTAGAAACAGCTCTCTTCTTGTCTATTATGACTTCCTTGTATCAGGGGATGAATAGGTCAAGTCTTTCTAATTTGAAGTTTCCATTTGAAGAATGACAAAAAGAATAAGCACCTGATACAGAGACACTGCTTTACTAATCTCAGCCTTTCAGATTTTTATTAGCCATACTTAAAGTNTCTAAAGATATAATTTTGGGTTTTAAAAAAAGCATAAGATATTGGGAATCTTTGGAAGGTGCTTTGCTTTGAGAAGTGTAACACAAACTTTATATGAAGTCTCATGAACAAGTATCTCTTCCACCTTAGTGGAGAAAGTATTCAGATGTTCCATGTTAATCAAAAAACCTAGGCTGACTTTTTTGCGGGGTGGTTGAGTGGGTGTGGGCATAACTATGTATTGCTTACCTCCCTCCTGAGATGTGGTACTCACAACTGGTAGCAAGACTTTACCTGCAGCCTTCTGATCCCCAATAACCTCCAAATGTTTTCCAGTAGAACATTCGCATAGAAAGTTGTTGCCCATGTTTTTATGCAGTTGATTTGTTTGTGCTTATGGGCATTCATTGTTGTTCAGTTATCCCCGCTGAATGCAACTCTATTGTTTTTAGAACTTTCTACAAATGTATTAAGAAAGTTTTAGATTCTAAGGCTTACGTCTACAATACTGGAACTCTACCTTGTTTGGGATTCTATGTGTTTTAAATTTGTATGCTGTCTATTGCATCATCCAGATTATTGTGATTTATACAGCGTTGAATACAAGACCACTCTGCCAGTCAACAGCTAACAATTCTCTGCAGTACTTTATTCAAGTTTTAAGTATTGCTTAAAGTTCAACTGAGAGTATTTTCACCTAGACAATAATTTCTTGATTTGCTTCTCTCCTAAGTGAACCTAATGGGGTCAAAATATTACAGTCACTATTTCTCCTTTATTTGCCTTGTTTCTAGATGGAAATTAGATTGGCTCGACCCAATGTTAGTTGTTAACCCATTCAAGCAATTGCAGATTTATATGCTATATGTATTTTTGTAGAAAAATTACTGTTTTGGTACACTGTTCTATGCTGGGTAATGAGAAGACTAATAAGATATAAAAAGATTCTTTAAGAAAAACAGATTCCATATACCATACATAGCATCAGTAAGACCCAAAGATCGAACAAGGTGGACTGTTCCTGGTCAAACTAGAGGAAAGTCAAAGATATTTAGTAAAAATATAAAACACCTGGATCATTTTCTTTGCTTCTATTGAAATATTCTTTAGAATAGTTAATGAGATCTAGCAAGAATTGGAAAGAAGATACTTTCAGGAAGTGCAGTGGAGGTTTTTCAAAATCACATAATATGTGGAAGTTGCAAATATAAATTGTGGTGAAACAACCCCGTATTTATGTAAGTGGATTCAGTAGCCAAGATTGGACTATAGAAGTGTTTTGATATAGTGTGATGTGAAAGGGGGAGAGGTCTAGATGCGTATGTTCTGCTTCTTATGTTTATATGGTTTATTAATTCTAGAATAAAATAATATAAAGTACAGCTGAACAAATGCACAGAAAAAAAGTAGGACAGCCAGTCACCTCTGGAGAACACAGTAAGTTAAAATCGCGTGATAGTACAACTGCAGTACCTTACCACAGAAAAGCTTAAGTATCAACAGGTTTTTAGAAAGACTTTCTAGTATAACCATTTCTGTCAGATCTCAAAACAGGTAGTGTTTTTTTTGCATTCCAGCGGAAATGAACTGCTTCAAGAAAAAAAAGCTTTTATTAAAAGGGGTGGGGGGTGGAGGGAAGTAAGTACTCTAGGCCTTGTCGTTGTTGAGAAAAATGAAATGTAACCTTACTTCAAAGTAAGGCCTGAGAACTCGGGATTACAAAATGAAGCTCTAAGAAATTGGCATAAAAATCAAGATGGTGCTCAACCTACTCGTCTTTGAGTGTATAGGGAGTTAAAATACTGAAATGTACTACTAAACCTAAACATATCGTGTTAGGTTAGTGGTGCAAAGAAAGACCAGACCACAGAGAGCCATATAGCAAACATGATATGTACAGAACAATTAAAGACAAGGTAATGTAGTATTGATCACTAAAAAGGTTGTCCAATAAATCTAACTCAATCTTTCTTAAAGTAAAGGCATAAATATTACGGGGAGTAAAAATCAAGTGTATAAGGGTAACAGACCAAGAAGCAATAAGCAGCATGAGCTGGTGATGGAGGAAAAATCATGTCAGATAGACTTGATTAATATTTTGGAGATTGAATTACAGATGGCTGCAATGGAACAGATGTAATTTGTATGGCTGTCAGAGCCTGCTCCTATTTATACAGATGAAAATCCTGACTGACTCTGTTGACATCTATTGAGTTTTTGCGAACTGAACTCAGAGAACAGGGAACACATCCCTAGCGTTCACTGAAACAACATTTTCATTGTAAATAGTCATTCAAACGTGGCTATGCATATTAGCATAGTCAGGTAAATTTATGCATTATGATAATGAGGATAAATTTATAGATCTGTGGTTGCGGGGGAAGTAGGAAATAAGCTGTGGATAACAATAATGTAAGCTTGTTTTGACTCGAAAACAAGATGGTCTAAATGAGAAGTTCCTAAAAGCGTGTTTACTGAGAGGACATGGTGAGCTTGAGGAGCTTGTGCCACATGTTTCATGGTCTGGGATGTGGTATGAGGGTATGCCAGGAGTGATGGAGAATGAAAACCATGGTGGGGTAATGCCAGAGGATTGCAAAGGCTGGAGGGAGACAAACCTGTAACCTCATTCATCCTGCAGGGAGTGGTCCTTAGCAGTGTTCTTCCCTCAAAGTACTCCCAAACTTTGAAGGGCACTAGCTGGAACGCCCTAGAACAGAGCTGTGGGATGAGACTGGGAACAGCTGTCAGTCTTGCTTCCAGCACTTGCCTGTTCAGCAACAGAGATGCATCCTGAATCACAGGGTAATCCAAGACGATTGGCTGAATGAACTTGTGCCATTCTCACAGTTCCAAAATGTGCGTAGTTTCCTTTTTGCAATGGGAATTAAGATCCTCTAGACAATGCCTAAACTGCTGATAAAGTACGTACTCAGATTATGAAGGATATTAAGGTGTGACGTAGTGACAGGACAGTAATATTGCAGAAACTGATCTGATTGAAGTTGAACTATGGGTAAAAAAATAAAATTACTTTATATTAAAGTTATTTTTTAATGTTAATGAAGATTAGAATTATTTTGAAACTGGTTTCGATAACGCTGGATTTCAAATTCCCTGTAGCAGATTCCAGTGGAATGTGTGAGAGAACCATCAGTGTATAAATACAGGTCTTGAAGTAACATTATGGCTCACTGACTCCCATGTTACTGCTGCCATCCATGGCATACAGTTCTCTCTATAAAATAGAAACACAAGTGCTGATAAGCTTCAAAGTTATGAAGTTAGTACAAAGGGATGGAATAATTGGAATTTAATAGTGTCTACAGCATAGGGATATTTTTAAGTATACTCAATGCACGGTGCGCCAAATACTGAGGAACAGACATTAGGACAGGAGAGCACATAGTTGTTGCTATATAGCTGGAAGGAATTATTTGATTGCTATATTACTGCTCACCCTGAGAATATAGCTAATTTGATGTTTACCCATCAAGAGGTAATATCTTGGTACAAAAGCAATTAAAGTGGCAGGAATCTTTTTCTTAGTCATCTCTGTTCTACTCTAGGTGTCTTTTTCTCAGTCGGGCACCCGAATTTTCACAACATAGAGTGATTAGAGAAGCAAAGTTTCAACACAATAACTCTTTAACTCAGAGGACTATGCACTCTTTGTTTCTCGCTGCTGGATACTTAGGATAAGTACTGAGCATACAGACCTTCGGAAATGCCAGCTCTGAGAAGAAAACATGCTGTGGGTGAAGCAAATGGAGGGCTAATGAGGCTTTTGTCAGATGCCTTTCTCTGCTTGTTGTGTAGCTCCCTTTCTCTAGCTTGCTATTTAGCCTACAAGCCTCGGGGAAACAGATTGCCTCGATCTAAGTTTTTACAGTGCCTTGCTGAGCATGGGAGCCTTAATCATAGAGTATTTGCTTTATTGATCACTCAAATATAGCGGGATTTGCCTTCTGTGCAGCTTTTCGTTTCCTTCCTGGTCTCCAGCACTAGCACAAGCCTAAGCAGGGAAAGGGTGAGTTTTTTCCTAGAGGACAGGGAATCCTAAAGAAAAACTCCTCTGAGCATGCAGCAATAGCAATGTCTATCTAAGCCACATGGGACCACACTATATCTTATCCACATGCGTTGTAGCTGCATGTGGCAATGAATGCAGTAAAAAACCTACACATAGCATGTGCAGGAACTCAGCATTTTCATCCCTGGTGAAGAAAAGCACTTAATGAACTCAGTGGGAGCAAACAAAGACAAGGAGGGTATGGCGTTCTCCAGTGCCCACGTTGAGAGGCAGTGACATTAGCTGCAGGAGGCAGTGAGAATAAATGTCACCTCCCCACTCAGCTCTGGCAATGGAATTGTTTCTGTGCCCAGTCCCTAGCTGATGAGCAGGTATAGGACTTTGTGCATTAACTCTTCCTTTGTTCTTCTCTAGCTCAGCTCCTCCTTTCCTTTGTCCCATATGAAGGGCACCCATAGCAAAGGCTTCGCTGCCTATCACTGCAATCCTGGGGCAAGTACCTTTAAACCTTGCCATCTTCCTTTTTCCCAAGAGAGTAAAAGTTAAAGTATTTTTCAGTGCTAAAAATAGGCAGAGTAGAATTGTTCAGGGAGTTCATGTGTAGCCTGGATGTACGTGGCTTCCTCCAGCTGATGTGGCTGCTGACAGTCTGACTCATTGCCATTCCTTGATACGTTTCTCCACCACTATTATGTCTTTCATGAATGAGTCCTTAAATGTCCTTTAAAATGAACAATATGGTTTTGTCATTGTTTGACCAGTCAGAAGATAAGAAGATGAGATGGTTTATCATAGAGAACATTTATTCCCAGGCACTTTTACTGTAAGAAACTGCCTCTGTGACTATAGCTGTGACAAGTGCTTATAGGAAAAAAGGACATCTGTTCAGGGCTTCCATGAAGTGACAGTAATATCAACTTAATGGAGAAAACTTCCAACAGGAGACTATTAAGCTTTCCTGAATAAATTAATGTTATGCAGTTTTAATGGAGGTCTGAAATAAATGTGAGAATTACATAGAATATAAAAAATAGGTATTCTGTGGAGCTTTACTTGATACAAAATTCTTTCTTTCAGATGATTGCATAAAAGTAAACTGTATTTTTCAAGTTAGCTTTAATGATCTATATCAACTGCACTATATTGCAGAAGGAGAGCTTTTAAAGTATGACTTTAGCTGATGAGTAAGGGTATCAGCCATTGGCTCTGTGAGATGAATACATTCAGCTGGATCAAGCAATCACCATGAAGACCTGGGCTGAGAAGAGTTAGTTGGGGCCAAATGGTTTAAGGACTTGTTCCCTATCATCCCATTATAAATTAACCTCGGATTGCATCTATACTGGCTGGTTGTGATCACTAAAGCATCTGCAGGTTGGGATTGGCAGAGTGTGTTTAATTCCTGCCCCTAATTCATGCCTGGTAAAATCAAGACTGCACCTGGAGGGAATGGAAACAGGTATAAAGGATCTGGCTGCTCTAGTCTTGTGTTTGCTAAGGCAGGTATCAGATTGTTTTTTTCTTCTTTTTCACTCTGAAGCAATGCTTATTAATTTAGGTTCCCCTTTTTAGTGCTATATCATGCCAGAACTTCAATTCCTTGTAGCAGCTTCAATATACTGGTGAGTACTTATTTTCTAAATATTTTATTGACCACTGAGCACTTGTCATCTCTTTGGAATCTCATTGCAGGTGAATTTCAATAGGCTTGGAAATGTTCCACAAAATCTGGTTTTTTTGGTGCCTCTTTGACTTGACCCTGTTGTTAGTCTTCCTCATGTAGACACTCTATAGGCTACCTGATGTGTTGTATACTAGGTAATTTAAGGAACCCATTATTTCAGCTATATGTGTATGTGTAAATGCATTATTGTTTCTTGTAAAAAATTTGATCGAAAACATAAGGTTTTTCTTAACTTAGTGATTGATTCTGAAGTTGGTTCCCATAGAGGCAAAGGAAAGTTAGTTTACTTGGCCCTGAACAAAAGATCTCTGTTTAGGTGGTTTATGTGGTATTATTACTGTAGCTAATCATATCCCTGGGCTCTCAATTTCAAAAATTAACGCTTATGTCACTTTAAGTAGTTGCCATGGAAATCCTCACAGCATGAGCCGCTTCAGTGAAGACCTTATGGCAGATAACTTAAATTATGTCTATTATTTTCCTGAACATATCGGGCACTAGAGTGAAAGGGGTTTTGTGTGCCTTTAGAACACTTGCACAAGAATTACTACTTTCTTGTTCTAGCATGTTTCCTAACCTTACTTCTTCAAATCAGATAAATGAATGGAGATCCTAATAGTGTGCATTTATTTGAGAAAAAAAATACAATGAATTGGAGAAATCTTTTTTAGCTCTTAGTACCCTTAAATATTTTCAGATGAACCTCTTTCTTTTTTAAAAAAATCTTCTGTATGCTGAGCTCTTAGGAATACAAATATGGCAGACATTACTGGCATTTGAATGCTTTCGATTGTTCTGCTGTAGGGTCTGCTCTGAGCAGGCGTAAGCTTTGCTAGGGCAGGGTCAAATCTAAAAAAATAGAAAATATGAATGGTCTTTCAGTTTCAAATTATAACCCTCTTTTGTTTAGTTTATTAACAAGCTAATTTTACAGATTGCTTTGGACTAGATTTAATTTTTAGTTGAATTCCAAAATAATGAGAAAGAAAATTAGTTAACTGAGATATTTTTTTTTTGAGATGTTCTTATTGATCTCCAGTGCTGTCTTCTCCATGTATCTAGATGTTAACACTGACATCTGGAAGCTGTTCCTTTTCAACAGAATGCAGCTAATAATGTCTGTTTTTTTTAGCATCTCTGTGAAGACTAACTGAGCTGTAATAAGGGTGTTAAAGCACCAGAAGTTTTTTCTTTTATCTTGAATAAGGTTCACTGTTAGAGTGAAGTTATAACCTGCAGATTAGAAATGTCATGGTGGAGTGTACCTTGTGTTAGGCAGCCTTCCTGTGCTGATGCAGTTCCATCATTGTGTCAGGCTTTAGCTATAATGCCTATGTAGACAGAGAGCTAAATTGTCCTCTGTTGCAGTGCTGTGAGATCAGGGTACTTTCATTAGCTGCATATTTACACAAATACAGCTGAGAAGATCATTTGTCCCAATACAGACACATGAAGAAATTAATAAAATGTGTTCAATACAAAATGTTAAGAAATAATTATGGAAAATAGCAGTTTAATGAAAAAATACACAGGCTGTATAAAATAATCAGTAACACAGGTTTTCAAAATATTTTCTACTATTTCTACATGTCTTATTTTTAAGCAAGGCAAATATTAGTACCTTTCACAAAGAGTGTTTTGATTAGTCCTGCAGGGCAAGGAACTTGAAGATGACTGTTCATGTGTTCATACAAACTGTGTTTATCTCTGCCCAGCTCCCACTGCAGTGATGCTGATGTCATGGAAGTAGTATCTGGGACTAACTTGGTGCCAGCTGCAGCAAAGGCTGGTCTCAAATACAAGTGGAGGTAGCACTAATGGTCGGTTAAAGCACACAGATGAGCAAGAATAGAAAAGTTTGCTTTGCCATTTAACAGCTCCCCCCATAGTAGATAAAAGGAGTACTTCATTCTCCTGAGCTTTCAGTCTGTCTCTCCATTCACTATACTCCTTTTAAAATTGAGTCTGTTTAGCTTCCCCTGCCAGACGCTCTGGCACAGTTCCTCAGGCACTTAAATATCATTGTGGATTTGGGCTTCCAAGCCTACATCTTATTTCCCTCTGAGGGGGAGGAAGTTTTGCAAGTAGAGTTAGTTTTGCTATAGAGGAAATAAATGCCATGAAACCTTTCTATTAGATTAAAACTGATAATAAAAAAACACCTTTGGCCCTCCATGAGGAATGTCTGTGAGCTGCACAGCCCCACTGCCTGGGATGCTGTGAAAAAGCTGGGTTAGGTGGAGCATTTAGCGTAGTCAGCTTCCAGGGATAGCGCTTCCCTCTTGTACGATCTGCTTTTTCTGTCCTCCAGCAGCAGTATGTATGGAGTGGATCCAACCTTCAGAGAGCACAGATGTAGCTGCTCCATAAAAGTGCCTGAAACATCCTGTGTCTGACATAAATAAAAATGACCTTTAGTATCAATCTCTATCTCTGTGACTGCCAATAATGGGCTAGTCGTGTTACAAAACGCCAAGCGCACACGGTATGCTTGGCACAAATTTCACCAGTATGGGCATGATACAACTAATTACTGCATAAAAATACTCATAAGGCATATATAGGTGTGTTGGTGTACATATATATGTGTGTGTATATATATAAAATAAAAAAACCTCTATGCAACTATGCAATGGTATTTTGGGGGATGCAGAATACAGCAAAGCAACATTTGCATTATTGTAGTGTACCAGCCTGATTCTGTTAACATACTGGCATAAATCAGGGAAGCCACATCTAAAATGGCAAAGATGTACGTGGTGGCAAATTGCTTTCAGTGAAGAATTGGGTGTAAATTGCTTACCTTATGTCCAAAAGATGGAAGAAATAGCTTTAGACAACTGAACATTATCATCCATATTGGAAACAGAAGCCAGAGTTGGTTAATTTTCATTTTAAACTCTAAGTCTGATGAGATAAGGCAATCTGATTCCTGATTCCAGTGCTGTCATACAGTTTCCTCTCTTGGCTTAAAAGTAAAGCTAATCTAGTAGTTTTTGGTGGGTAAAAAAATTAAATAAATTCTTGTCTTTCTGTGATGTTTTTACTCAGTTTCATTCAGCGTTTACCATTTTCCTCCTGAAGGGAATAACAAGATATTGTCTAATGAGGGGACCTGCACATTGAATGTTATTTGCCACTCAGTAATAAAGCACATAGGGTTTGAACCATGTGGGTTGTTAACTGCCAATATCAGGAAGCAATCAGTAACTGTTAACATTTTTCTCAGGTTGTCATAAACAAAGCTGATCTATTTGTGGTTCAACAATCTGCTGATGATTTTTTCCCAAGTCAAAACGTGTTGTTCACCTTCATTTTGTAATGTATGCCAAGATCCTGTAGACAGCTCAGATCACAAATGTGTTCAGGCAAATAGTTGCCACTGCAACAATGGTTTTGTAACAACGTGTTTTCTGTCAGTACTTGCTTTCATTTTATAGAGTAATATTTTCTGTAACTGCATTTGGGGAGTAGGAATTATCCTCTAGCTCACCAGCAATACTGTGGTGCTTCCTGCATGGTTCAGTTGACCTCGCTGCGATACCACAGAGCTGTGCCAAGAGGGGGTGGAAATGCCCCTGACAGCAGAGCCTGTGACTGGGATGTTCCCGCAGGACCGCAAAGGTTTGGGTTTGACTTCCTGCTCCTGTGTGGAGATGGGAGCCGTTCCTGGGGCTTCTGCTTCTTGTGAGACCGCTCTTTTCCTGGGACTGTCGAGTAAAATGAGGTTATAGATCTCTGTGTGTGATTTGCAAGAAGAGAGCTTTGCTCAGCTCTTGCAAAAAGTGAAGTAGAGGGCCCTGTGGCTCCTCAGTGGAGGCGGCTCTCTGCAGTACCCTGAAGCAGAGAGAGGCATTGAAATAACCCTCCAGGCATTTCCTCGTGGTTCAGCTGTGGACAGCTGTGTGGTGTGTGTGCAATTCTCTGCTCAGCACAGCACTTATTATGGAGCCTCTTTGGAGATGCCCAAATCTGCCTTCTACGTGGAGTCCAGATGCTGCCCTGGGGTTTTTGGAGGAAGAGAGAGACAGTAAAAAGCAAGGTAAGGTGCAATGACTGTATTTCAGGACCAAACCCCAGTCGTGTTTGGAAATTGTAGTCTGAAGCTTTCAAGCTTCAGTTCTACACATTGGCACATGTTTAGTTGCTGTACTCAATTGGATTGTCTAATTTATTTTCCAACCATAAAGCATACGGTTTGAACTTATGGGCAGCTTATCATATAGAAGAGTTTGTCTGCTATGAGTGAAGTACAAGCTTCATCACCTACATGCTTCGGTATTGCCGTCTAAGCAAACTAGTTTCCTTCAAGGGGAAAAACATTAAAACATCTTTAATATTTTTGCTATAGTTGTACAGCAGTGCAGAAGTCCTATTTTTCTCTGACATAATAAAGATGTACCCAAAGTCGTCACTGAAGTTCCCAATGTGCTTATGCTTACTTTACTTTGTCATATCCATGACATCTTTCATAGTGGCTTATGAGGTTATATAATGTAGTGGTTTCAGAACCCAAATAATTTTGCTCCAATTTCAGTGTAATTTATCTCCCAAACCTGGGATATAATCTTTTATTTAGCTATGTAATGGCCCTGTACATGCACCTATTTAGCAATTCTAAAAACACAAAGCAGTGTTCAAATCTTCCAGTATGTTGTTCTGATGCAACTCCATAAATTACTAGGCCAAAGAACTTGGAGGTGTATTTAACCTAGAGTAACAGCAATTGAGAAAGAATTGTATGATTTGTAGACCCCAAACAGGAGAAGGGAAGGGAATCTAATGTATGCATGGGGATTGATTTGCCTAGTGACTCTGCCATTTCAGGGCTTGTTTCTGGAAAGGTGCTGAATACAGACTGTCTGAATTCATGTGTGTGTGTATCCCTAGCTTTCAAGCTCCAGTCAAAATTCCAGTAGCATTAAAAGGGAGAGTTTTTATGGTCTTCCACACTTTCTGGACAATCACTGAAAATATTGCTGACTGTATCCAGCATAAGATCTTTCTGCACCAGATAGTGCTAGGACCTGTAGGTCAGATATCTACTCTGAGCTGCAGGGCAGATATTAACTTTGTCTTCATTATTATTTTAAAATCAACAATTATTCTGCATACTTTGATGTTGAAGAGTAGCTCTACAAGTACTTGTGTACTCAATCAGAAGCAGACCAGGAGGTGATGACCTTCATTAGCCTGAAACATTCATTTGAGTGCACTCTGGATTATTAACTGAAAATAAAATAAATAAAAAGGAACCCAAAAGCCCTGACAAATCTGCATTATGAGCACAAGCTGTTTTTGTAGGAATTTGTTAAATAACTTAAGTAATTTTTCTGCCTTTCGTTATATGCAATGATGGTGGGAGGGTTGCTTTCTGTACATCTGTTCTATAAAACAAATGTGACTGGAGAGCTGAAATCAGAGTACAATGAATGTTTTTAACAACAGAATGAAAGCATTTATTATCTTCATGCAACAAGATAACACTGGTATACAGGTGTGAGTAAATGCTCCATGGGTTTGAGGAAAGAGTTTACTATAACACTTCTGACTTTACCAGTTCACTGATCCACCTAGTCTAGTATTCTGCCTCTGGTAGTGTTTGTTACTTTAAAGGAACAAGCGAGATCTAAAAATAAAGAAAGCATGGAGGAAGAAGAGTTCCTCTCTTGACTTTTACAAGCTGTCAGTTTATGCATTGCAAGATGAAATGTAGTTAGTGTTAGATCATTATCTTGCCTTAACTGTTCTGTGTTATTTTAAAAAAATAATTGGACAATCTTGAGTTCTGCTGTTGATCTGTGATATGTTTACTACATGATCTCTGAGGGTCATAATTTTCCTCTTGTAGTTCTCTCGGAACTACAAACATACGTGTTTTGCATAAAGTTGCTTTTTATAGGTCTTATTTCAATATTACAGAAACAGCTGGTGAAGACTTAAGCTTTATTTACTGTACCATGGTAATTTTTTTTTAAGTATTATGATTACTTCAGTCAATACTAGTTGTTTTGAACTGGTGCTAATGTATAATGTAACCTTGCTAATCAACATATTTTTGTTATTGTCTCAAATTTTAACCCTTAAAAAGGAGGAATATAGTGAGATACTATCAATTTGTTTCCATAATTCATGTAAGTCAGCATAGCTCAAAATAAGAAGATAAGTACCCTATCAGGTCAGAATTGCCTAGCCTAGTGGCAATAGGAACACTAAATAATTTAAATACTTTTGATCTATGTTGCTAATTTACATGAACTGAAAGACTGACTGTAAGATGTAAGTTACTTGCTCAATTTGAAGTACTATAATAATACCTATATCACTCATTATACCATTTAAATGCTATAATAATAGAAGTCAAAATGTATCAATAGCTAAAAAGGAGTGTTTTATCTTTCTGTTCACAAAACTTACCAGTTTCCTCATTGGGATTAAACATTTTAAAGGCACTGAACAATGAAAGCCTCTCTTGATGCTTTATTCAACAGCTAGCAGGATTGGGCTGCATCGTCTTTTCCCATTTGAAGTAAAGGGGAAAGCTCCTGCTGACTTCCAGGACAGGTGAGATTCAGGCTTGGAGTAACACTCTGTGGATGCTCGTAGGTAGACTCAAATTCCTTTGTGTGTATTTCTAATCTTTCAAGTCAGCTCCGGCTTGTGATTCCAAACAATTCTGCATGTATTTAAGGTAATAATTCATTTATGAAGCATGGTGCAGGTATGGCTTCTAGCCTGTGTAGGCTTTATCGCAATACTGTTCAGAATATATTTTTATAAAGGCTTTGCTTTTGAGTCTTGGAGAAACAGTGAGCAACAGATGGACTGTCTGTGCAGGACTCTAATAATGAGGTTAGCACAATCCTGCCAAAATGTAATAAGTTTATTAAGTTAGAGGTGACACAATATTGGTATGATTCAGATGGAAAACAGGTGCCCAAATCAGGGTGCAGGTACACCTTGTATAGAAAGAACTGTAAAGAAAAAGTCCTGTATATGCATAGGACATGGTTTTGTGCTGGTGTGCTGTCATGGACATGCACAAACAAACACATTGTCAACAGGAGTGCATTAGGTTACTTTGCAGGCTACGTGCCTAACTAAGCCTTTGCCACTGACCTGAGTTTGAAATCTCTTATGAGGTAAGATTAGCATTGGAGTCCCCAGGCTCCCCCAACAGCTCTGGTGCCAAAGTATCTACCGAGCTGACCACACATACACAGACACGGTGCCTAACAGCTAAAAGGACTCCAGGAACCAAACTTGCATCTGGCCAACTTCCTCATAGGCAGAGGAGCATGGGTGCATCTAATTGTAAAAGTACCATTGTTGGGACAGTTTACAATATATATATAATATGGTGGAAGAATAAAGCACCTGAAAAATATTCACTGACTGATAGGAGCCCCCTGGAACTATTTGAAGACTTGGAAAAAGAGAAGTTGCAGGTTTCTAAATCACAGTGGTTAAACACCTTGGAAGGAGTAAATGACAAGTTCTCTCTGTGCTTTCCTTTTGTCCTCTGGCTATCAAATAATTATTGAATTGGGGGCAGGGCAGTGGGGGGGAGAAACGCAACAACTGAAATAATTCTCAGGAGATACTAAATGCAAAATTCTCTTCTCCCAGTACTTGGTATCTAGGCCTTTTTACAAGTCTTCGCATGCTGGTTTGATCCTAATTCTTAAGGCATACTTATGGGACCGGACATCTCTTACCTAATCTTTAGATCACAGCAGCTCCTCAAAATAAGTTAACTGACAACCTCTTCAGCCCTGGTTTCTGAGCACGGGCAGTGGCAGAACTGCAGGTGACAGAGCTATGGCTTAATGCTCCTGGTCTGGTTCTTGCTCTGATTTGAGACAGTTGGCATGGGACATGGGTAGAATTCAGGTATTCAAGCACAATTTGTCATAAAAGGACTTCAGCACAAATATAGTTTGAGTGGAGCCTTTATTTTAAATCCTTAAGTCTCTAAAGCTGGGATGTATCTAATCCAGAGGTGCCTTATTTTTTTTGCTGAAATTTCCATGGCTCTCAGTGCCTCTGGATGGGTAAAGAGCTGTTGATTATTCTGGATGTTGTTCTATGTGTTTTTGTGTTTTATCCACTTATCATTCAGAGTGAAATACAGAAAAATTTCTGTGATATTAAGTAAATCCATAGGTAGAACTGCAGTGGTTAACCTCTAAATGGTGGACTAAAAATATAACACTTTGGTACCCTAGATCCCTCAATGATAGATGTTCACTCAAAGACCAGGCAATTCTGTAGACACACAGACACACCAATACCAACGGTAATCAAATGAATTACTCCTTTGTTCAAAGGCAATGTTATAGCTCCTTTTCATGTGTGATAGCTCACCCAAAATAGCCTTAAGGAACGGGCTCAGTTTCTCAAATTATGTCCCCTGTTATTAGGAGCATGTAGCAAAATTCTGCTGCATGCTTACTAGAAAAGCTGGTGAACTTAAATATAAGTTATAGATTAAAGCCAAGCCATCTGAGTCCTTCTCAACTGAAGAATGAACACTTGAAAACCCACATATGACATCTCAGTTTAATGAGCTTTGTAGGTGAGAGACATATTAAAGAAATATCTTCTTAACTTAATTAGAATTAAAAAAAAATAATCAAGAAATTGTAACTTTTTGGTTCCTCAAACATGTAATTGATAATACCTGCAGATGTTTAAGCAACTAGTTTTATGATGTTAATAATGTTAAGGACAATTAAAAAAAAAACAAACCCAAACAACCAAACACCCCCCCCGCCCCCCCCTCAACTCCACCNTTCCTGGAATAAAAAGCAGGAAAAGATAATCTGACACTTGTTATTTCTGCAAGAAACCTCATTGTTAGAAAAGAAGTAGCACTTAGTAGAAGCTGATTATAATAATTTTTCTGCACCCTTGTACCCCTACACGCTTAAGCCACTTTAACTTGAGATTTCTGCTGCACAGGAACATCCATGACCTGGATGCTCCTGTGTTAGTCACGTTGCTGTGCTTTGTTCTTGATAGTGTAGCACATAAACAGCATCCGGCATGCTATGTGTGGCATGTTACTGTTAACTGTGATTGATACTCTATTGTTGGATTTGGTAAACTGATAAGAAGTTACTTGAAGCAAGTACAGTGGTGATCTAAGTAATGCTTGATGTTGTTGCAGGTACTGCTTCCCGCTTTACTAATGCACCTTCCTCTCTTTCACAAAGCTCTTGAGGTCCTTGAGCAGTGCAGCAGATTGATTTGTTTTTTAAGGGCCCTTTTAGCCAAAGATCTTAGAAGATCTGTGAGATACTGCCAATAAAGCCCCTTACTGTGGGCTGGGTAACTAACATTATACCCAATTTATTGCAAATGACAAAACTGAGACAAAGAAATTAAGACTGCTACGTAAGTAGGCATAGCAGCATCTGTCCTGTCTTTTCTATACCTTGTGGCAGAGACTTGCATTTGAAAAGCATTTAACTTATTCTAGGTAGTATCATATATATTATTATATATGTAATCCTGCTACTTGAATCCATTTTAATTTTCTCTCAGATAAGAACTATTGTTCTCTTTGTTTTGTAAAATATACTGATTGTAGATTTTGCTGAAACTTTAACTACTTGGGGGGAAAAAGTTTTAATTGGGCACAGCACTTTACTCCACTTAATTCAGTATAATCATGTGTTAGACTCTTCAAATTTCCAGGCATTCTAACTAAAAGATCATTAAGATAAGACAAGTAGGTTAAAACTTAATTATCATCAAAGTCAACTGGCACAGGAGCTAGGTATAAGGCTGCTTGCGTTTTGGATCTTGCGCAATGCAGAGTGCAACACATTCTTCTGCTCTCTTCCAGCAGTACCTGGAAAAATAGAAAGAGACATGATCTGATGTGTACCACACTCAAACTAACAACTAAAAACATTGATGCTACTGAAACGTAGGGGAAAACACACAGGTTCTGTTCTGATTACGCTGTTCTTCTTCCATATTGGTATATCTTGTGGTATGTCAGGGAATTACTCTTCGCCATCACTAATAAAAGCCAAACATCATGACATGGTGGAGAAGAATATGTATCTACTTATGGATGAACCAAGGGCAAAGGCATCTATTCTGATTTCACTGACATGAGGACTGAAACAGAATTGCCTCAGTATGGATAATATTTTAATGAAATAAGTATCTATGAATTCAATAGTATTTTATCTTGTGGTCATCACTTTTGTATTAGCTGTTTCTGTGCCAGTTGCAGAGATGGCCAGAGATCAATCAGTGTGCAATAGTGACGTGTACAACAAAAGGTGCCTGCTGCACAGATCTGATAAATGCCTTAATCCAATATGAACTGTGCTGGCAGGTCTCTGCATGTGCATCATGCCATGATTTTGAAAACACACACTCATTGATTGGACTGCAGGACTTGGAATTAAAGTGATTTCACGTAAGTGGTGGAAGTAATAGTGAAGGGAGGAGGTGGCTACATGTTGGAATCACAGGTGCAGAGAACAGTTCTGTGCACAGCTGGATGGTTTCAGCTCTTCCAGCAAATGTTTTCAGTGATGTACAAAAGTGCTGTCAGCACTACGATTTATTAGATTTTTCCTGTAGGAAAGAAGGCCATTTTTATCATCTGCCTATAATCTGTTGTATTGCATTACCAGTGACTATACATTGTCCTTCATCTTCTTCATGGTGGGCACTTTATCAGCGTATGCCACTCTTCACAAGACTTGGCAAATACTTTGCCTTTCCGTTCTCTCTATTTTCACCGGTTTTGGGTTTTTTTTTCCTTTATATATATCATGTGTGTCAAGTTCATGAAACAGCCATATGCATCCTACTCCAGGAAGAGAGCTGTGTTCTTACTCTGAACCCCAAATCATTCTGCACTGATGTTGATTAAGCCTGGTCTGAAGCTTAGAGGATCTGCTGTGATTGCCGATTGGTGTATTTGTGCTGCCTACCTTTATGCATGGTCTTTTGCATGCTGCTTTTTCTTGGTATTGCTTATCTTTTTTATTTTCCCCAGCTTTAATAGTAAGAGATGAACTAGCATGAATATCTGGCTTTGTTTCTTCCTGAAGACACTTCTGCCCTGAGGAATAATGGAGGCTATTGCAAATTCTGTATTCACAGACACTGTGTTTCTGCACCAGCTGATGCCCAAACTGGTGTGGACCAAATACACGGAATTTATGTTGTTGGAAGCCAGGAAAATAACCATTGAACTCACGTAGACTGGGCACGGACAAGCAGGCTGTCACCAGCAGAGAGAGTTAGGGTTTTACCATCCATAGTAACAGTTGATGTACCCTCCTGAAGGGAAAAAACAGATAACCAGTTTTTAATTTTCCATGTCCTGTCACTAGCAGAAAGAAAACGGTGCAGGTAAGTATGGAAATCTTTCCTACTGCAAGAGCACTTCAAACCTGCTCTGTTTCATGAGGCCTAGCTAAATATTCAACTGATCTTCCCTGTTTGACACTATTAGCATCAATAAAAATATGGTTCATTGTTCCCCATCATAAAGCTGCAACCCATTGCCTGACTCTTGGGGGTACACTGCTACCAATCTAACCTAGCACCCTGCAAGTTGGTACAGCTCTGGAAATTAGAGAGAACTTCTGGGTGTACTTCAAGCTCCTCTTCTACTTTTCTGATTCCTAATATCTTTTTAAGTCTTGAAAAGCAGTTCACAAGTCATCAGGGAGATGACAGAAATCATTAATAGGAGTCCATCCACACTGGAATGGTCTCATCATTATCCTGTCAAGCAGAGGAGCCAGGTTCTTGCCAGCAACAAGGTCTTGATTGCTGCTGTAAGCTGCAGTGTAAACAAATGTCTTTCAAGATTATTATGTCTTTAATTAGTATTTGATAGGCCCTGTGAATTTCAACAGAACAGGAACTGATAGAAATATCTGCTTCCCAAGATAGCCTGACTTGTTGAAATGAAAACTAGCTTTTCTGTTTTTTTCCCTTGGGCTGAAAATGTTTCCTAGAAGCCAGCTGATTCAAGGGCATCTGGATTACCTACCACGATGCTTCAGTATAAACAAGTACTCAGTTAGACATTTTTTTTTTAGCTTATTCTACCCGATTCCAGTTTGACTTCTGTAGGAGGACCAGTAATAGACTGCAGAAGTAATAGGTGCTGTGTTTTTTATCACTTGGAGGCATTCTGATATATTTACAGGATATACCCTAGGTAGGCTATATTAAAATCCCCTCTGAGACCTGAGGGAGGATGCCAGCATCTGTCATCAACATACAAGATGAGGAAAAAGAGAGACTATTTTTATGGTGGCAGTAGTTTACAGTTATTTTTAATGATGGTTTAGAGCTGAAGGGCGGTGCCTGATGATGATGAGAAGGAAGGAAATAATTTTAATTTCTGTTGCTGGTGCTAGAAGGCTTTACTACTGTTCAGTCTAAACCGAAACATGAACTCATCGGTTAACAAGTGTGAATTGCCACGTACCAGCTGCCATATCCAGATATCTGAATTCTTTTTACTTTTCTCAGTTGTTCCTGGTCCATAAGCTATAACCTTTTAAAAAAAAAAAAAGTAATAGACTCATCCCAGTGACCAAAGTGTACATATTCATCTTCCCACAGCATTAAAAACACTCTATTTTTACAGAAAAATATTCATAGACGATGACGTTATTTTTACAGACATTAAAATTCACATTACGTTTGGTATTCTCATATTGATTCCTACTGATAAAACGGGAACTGATCACACCTGCCACTCCTTATGCTCCTCTGCATCCTCACTTATCTATTCCTTCTGCCTCCTCCCACTCTCAGCTTTGCATCTATATCCTTCCTGCTTCTGTTCTTGGAACAGGCACTTCCTCCTCATGAACTCTGGGCCCTGTCAAGAGCCTGTTGAAGTAGAAAAGATTCTTCCATTAACATTAAAAAAGCTACAGAACGGACCTTATTTTTCTCATTATCTGCCCTTTCTGTGTTCTTTCTGACAGTCCCACACTCTCTGTCACTTTGCTGTCAAATGTATTGGATTCTTCAGAGTGTGAATCCAAGTAACCCAGGGAAAGAATATGTTTTGTAAACTATCATGCATACAGCACAGACATCAAATGGTGACAGCTTCGTTTACACCCAAACTAGACTGTGTTTGACTAAAATGAGAAGTGCAATGCTTTAGCACAGTCCAGGCTCTCTGGTACTGACCAGTTTCCCTTGTTTCCACTTTATGTAGATTGAGGGGGAGGAAAAAAAGTGTATTTACACACCCAGATTAGAGTTGGCACCAAGAATGCTGTTCAAACATATAGGGAAGCCGAACTACTTGTGAGTAGTACTTGCTTCATGCTGGTGTTTCTGATTTGGGAAATACGGGGGGGGCGGTGTTGGAGAGTAGAGAGAATGAGCTGTTTTAATCCTAAAGGTAATGAATGGAAATAAGGTTCAGGCTGATTTGGCAAACAGAAGTATCTGAGCTAGGAAGCCCCTGTCAAATCAGTGGATGAAGACGGGTGCTTCCGAAGGGCAGGGCAGGCTAAGATGGAGTTGTTCTGTAGGGGTGCGTAATTTTCTCTGCTGACTACATATTGTTCCCAGGCCTGGATTCACTCAGTCTGAACAGCAGGCATCTATTACC
>VUYV01000270.1:247055-341446 GCA_008711295.1 Anarhynchus alexandrinus
TGAACTGTTGTGCTTCCATGCTTGTTAAAAATGCATTCAAACAGTATGTAATAGACTACATCCTTCTTGCTGGCATATTTTTCATTCTCTTTCAGACCAGCTCTTGCACTGGTAAAATCTGATATATCATCTCTGAGCCTTAGCTGAGTCATGCCTTACATATCCCCATATAAGTGCAATTAGGCCTATAGAACCAGTTTTCACTTTCTTGTAGTTAGTACTGGCTTTTTTGTTTCTTCTGCCTTATGTGTTTTTTAAATACAATGACCACAGTGAAGCAACCAGGTTACCACAACCTTAAATTTGATAAAATGCCTTTTTTGTGGTGTTCCTGGAGTTGTAGCTGGATTTAATTTCCAGTAATTCTTTTTCATAACTGATTTGATTTAAAATAGCTGGAGGATCAAATGCAGTTTTAGTGTAGCTGGTGAAATTCAAGATTTGTGCTGCGTGTTGCTGGTATATGAAATTAGCTTTAGTTATTTACCAGCTCACAGTGAAGTGCAGAGACAGTGCAATTGCCTTGGTGATCCTAAGTAGTTTGTTCTGAGATGCCATGGGGAAACACCCATAAAGTAATTTCTAGTAATAATGCCAACTAGATGTCAGAAAAACTCCCTAGAAGGCTGTCTCCCAAATGCATTGAGGCAATAAAGTTGCAGCCAAATCTTCATCTCGGTACTAGTAATAGAGTAGGTCTTTTTAAAGTATTAGTGTATTCATTACACAGTGTTCTTCTGTTTCTTTTCTAAAGCTGTGTTTCACTGCTCTGTGGTGTTTTGAATGTATCATTTCAGTTTTTCATGGAAAGCCATTTTGTATGCAGTCTTTGAACAATATTTGAGAAGGTCAGTGCATCTAAGGGATAGCAGTGCACTGAATAAGCTACTGCTGCTTAAAGGGTCATAATAAGCACCGAGTATACATCCATCTCCAGACAATCTGGCCGGGATGCTAACCCTTTTATCGTAGAAACAGGTTTGCCATTCAAATCTCTTGTCCATTATAATAAATTAATGGAAGAAGTCAACATGTTTCTGCAAATTATCTGTCTCAGCAATGCCTCTTTCAGGAAATACTGAAAGCGATCTGAAGAAGTCTGCAGCAAAAGAAGGAATTTTTTGTTTGAAAGCTTTTTGCCTTCAAGCTTTTTTTTTAAAAAGCATCCTACTTTTACATTAATTAACTCAAATACTTAACATGCTTTTATTGAAAAGCAAAATCCTCTGGAGAAATTAAGAAGCACCAGAAGGAAAAAGAAAATCTTTACATGAGATTTATTCTAATCTGGACCTGGAAACATTAACAAGATCTATTCTGAACATTCCATATTTTATTGTTTGATAACACTAAAAAGCAGTGTTAAGGTCATTGATGATTTATTTTCACTTTGCAATATGTCTGATTTTTTTTTCTTAATTTTCACAGGTTTATCAAACTTACTTTGGAAGTAATTAGGAACACTTATACACTTTGTCCTTCAATTATGGATATGCTCAACTATACCTGTATTGGAAAGTTGTTTTTTTGGCTAGGGTGAGACACAAAATAAAGGTCTAAAATATTATCATTTATATTCACACACAGCAGAGAAAAAGAAAAAAATAAGACATTTTATCATAAGGTACTCTGCAATTAGTATTCCAATAGATTTTTAAATATTTTGTTTCATTAATAGCAATATGAAGATGATCGAGATTTTTCTCTTTTCAGAATAAAACAGGTCACTCGAACTTTGAAAAGCCTTTTGGAATACAAGAAAGTTACCCATTTGTAGTACTTTCTACTAAAATGCATGTCCTCGTTGAGGTACTTTAAAAAAACAAACAAACAAAACAAACAAACACCAAACCACAACAAAACAAACAAACAACACCCCTCACCTACCCCACCCCCCCTAAATGATATATAGCACCTGATATATAGCAAAAAGCTGAGTCTCTGGGGTGGGCACTGTGATGTTTTAGGCAAGCAGAACTATGAATGCTCCCCATGAGCTGCAGGAAATTTGGGGTAGAAAAAAGCCAAAGTACTTGTTTGTGTTTCGACCAAGAAGCAACGCAAATCTAACCATGAAAAATAAACTTCTAAGTTTGTAGCTTAACTTCTGTGACTTAGTCCCCGTAAACATAATTTTGCTAGTTTTCATCTTTCTAGTGATTTCTGACTCCAGCTGTCCTGATCAACAGGGACAATGTGCATTGGACAACAGTAAACAGTGACCTATGCATACTTGGGGCCAGTGTAAGGTGTAATATGTCCTACGCTTACTACGGAGCACTGTCCTTTCTTGCACGTGATGTACAGGCACTTTCTAACAGGTTCATTTACTTGCAAGTAAAGGTGGACTTTTATTTAGACTTTAAGTTCTTCAGGACAAGAGCTGTCTTCTGACACTTGTCCTGTCAGCGGGCCCTGGTCTGTTATGGGGTTTTAGCTCATTACGAATTCTGATGTTAATGACACTTGCCCAGTGATAGCGTAACAGCCTGTGAAAACTGAGTCTGGACAAAAAGAACCTTTAGTGTGATCCAGTACACGATGACTGATATCCCTGCTCGTTGCAGGGGGGCTTGGACTAGATGACCTTTAAAGGTCCCTTCCAACCCAAACTATTCTATGATTTGATTACCTGTTACGGCAGAACAAATAAGAGAGCACTGTGATGATGAAGTACGTGACACGTGTCTGACATTATTAATAACCTACTTGAGTCCTCACTTACCCCTGATAGTTATCCCTGGCATGATGCTGAAAGCTGCAGGTGCCCTAGCACTTGTGAACTTGAGCTAAGGAGCTACAACGAGTGGGATCCAATATTTTGTGATGCCACGTGTATCAGAGTTGAAGCCTGGTGCTTCCAAAGGAACTGAGTGTTTCTTATCAGGCTAATGGCTTATACTTGGATATTGTTGCATATATTTCTGCTTAGCCTGTACATTAGCTTTCAACAATATCTCAGGAAGTGTGAGTCGGTGTGCTTCTGGTGTTCTTATTATGTTCTAGTAATACTGTGAGACAAGGAGACAACGTTTAATGATTAAAGTGTAAAAACATGCCAGCAAAATGCAAGAAGATGGCAATTCTAAGCTAGTCAGCTAAAAGTCTTGTGTGTTTATCTCCAAGTGATGTATTACTAAGTGGAACTTCAAATCTAATATTTTCTTACATGTTCAGGAGAGCCATTTAAATAGTTCAACAGTAAAGTCCATTTTTGTAGATCATTACTATTAAATATTAATATCAAAGTAATGTGTTCTTTATGGGCTTTATAGCTCTTTTCAGCTTTAAATTAGAATGTGATGATATCACGTTAAGCTGAAAAATACATCATGTTTACCGAACGAGTCTGTAAATATTTTAAAAAGGAAATTACAGGTTTTAGAGGAAGTTGATTTAAGCTAAATAATAGAGACCGTACTGAGTCTGAGAATATGAAGCTGTGCAAAAATGGAGAAAACAGCTTGCAAGAGAACAGCCAGTGAACATACAAGTAGTTACAGCCTCAACAGAGACCATCTAAGGAAGAGTTTGAACTTGCTGGGAGGACCATGCTTCTGGTAGCAATGAAGAGGACAGGTAAAAGAGGACTGCCACTGGCCTACCGGGTATATGGGTGTGTACTCACTTACCCCAAACTCGCATGTTACACGGAAGCTCCCCCTTCTGTACCACAGTGATATGCCTAAGCTTTCTTGTCAAGAAATCAGACCACCTCATTCTCCCAGTGTTTCTTGAGCCCTACTATCCCTAAGCTCTTCCTGTAGCTCTCTTGCAAACCTCATTTCTTTGAGATTTGTTGCAAAAGAAAAGAGCAATAAAGCACACAAAATACAATATATTGAAACTGTGTCAACTGAAACTGATTACATGTTTGCTTTATGAAAAACTGTATTTTATTCAGTGACATGCCATCTTTCACTTCTAGGCAGCACACTCTAGATGGAACAATCTTTGAATCTTTAAATCACCTTATATGTTCTTACTAATTATGAAAGCCCCTCCATCTTGAGTCACTGTGCTGCCTCAGAAACAGCCCGTCTCTGTGTGCTGTGGCCCCGTCTCCACAGAAGGATGCGAGAAAGTCCCTTACAAATGGCGTCTCCCTCTAAAAGCAGAAGACATCCTTATCCAAAGGTGGAGGAGTTAGGTCCTCTATGTTTTTAACTGACCATAAAATGGTCTAGACTAGGCATAAGGAGCTCACCAGTTTTTTTAAAACTATGAGTTCATTTATTTCTGTCCACTTTCTAATTATCCTTTCCATTTCTTAAAGAATACTATATCCTAATGAATAGTTCTGATGTGACAGTTTTGCAGCATTTCGCGTTTAATTGCCAATGCCAGCAAAAATGTATACTCTAGGATGTTTTTCCCATATGCGCTTACCTAATTCCTATGAAAACTCTGCTTTATTCTCAATGTTAACAGAAATGTCAATGAGACTAGTAGGAGTTTAACACCTCTGCAAATAAAACCTGTGGATTGAGGGACACATTTTCAGGCATCTGGGTTTGAAAAAACAAGTAGTTAGCTTATTCTGGATAAAAATCCAGAGTGAAAGCACTGACAGTGACTGATTACTTTAGAGGTAGTTTGTTCATTTCACTGTTGTTGAGTATAGATGCAGAACCATTTAGCTGAAAATGCAGCACTCACTCGGTGTAATCATACCTTTCCCTGTGTACCTGTATTTGTTTTTTGTAGCATGCCCTGAGAATTGGCATGACTGCTAATTTATGACTTGTGCTTGTAATTATTTTTAGGCACATTTTTCTTTATGTCATTAAATCTATGCTGGAAACTAAACAACAATTTATTTTTTTTTTCCTAATTGAAACAAAGAAGTTTGAAAGCTTTGAAAAATATTTTTGTAATAAAGAAATATAGCCTCTTCAAAAGGAGATATCACCAGCCAGAAGGAAGGGAATAAATGAGAACAATGAAATTGCAAGATTTAGGCCATAACTCTGTTTAAAGCTTTTTCATGATATAGCTAGGTCATTA
The DNA here is from genome assembly GCA_008711295.1 of Anarhynchus alexandrinus. Lineage (NCBI taxonomy): Eukaryota > Metazoa > Chordata > Aves > Charadriiformes > Charadriidae > Anarhynchus > Anarhynchus alexandrinus. Next base: position 252,063 of record VUYV01000270.1, read on the forward strand.
AGAATGACCTAAGAATTGTAATTAAGAATGATAAATTGTACTGGGAAATACTGTCTACTGTTCCAATCCTAAAATCTGGAATCTTATTTTTTGTTTCTGAATCTGCCTTTTATATGATGGGGTGTTTCATTAATCATCTTTGTTGCATAACTTCTGCTTCTATAGAAGACGAATAGGATATTTCATTATAACAAGCGTTGTGAGACCTCACTACATTTGTGAGATAAGGATTTGTACAGCATGTGTGAGCAATTACTACTAAATAGCCTTAGAAACACTAGTGAAAATGTCAGACTGACTCCATTAGTGAGTTTTCCATTTCAGATGTTGCTGTCTAGGGAGCATTTAAGAGCGTAAGGAAGAACGAACTTACCTTATTAGAGAAGATGTACCTGCTGTGAAACTGCTCTGAGCTTTAGAGCTCTTAAAAATATTATATTTTTTTTCCACTAAAATCTGAATAGGAAGGAAAACAACTTTATAGGGCGTTTCTTCCAATTTCCCTGATAGGTTTATTATATACATTATGTACTAAAGGTCAGTAGTGGCCTCTTTACTATAGTGAAGCATTAGGACAGCTCTTGGTGATTACAATTTATGTTCTGCCTGTCTTTGAGGAGGCTTAGCTGAGAATATTGCGGAAGAAGCAGACTTCTTCCTGGAGACTCTTTTGGATTTTGTTTGGTGAATGTTGTCATTAGCAGTTCTGGGCTCTGGGAGCCTAATGAACTTCTTGGAGCGTTCCTAGCTCCAGAGAACATGCAGCCTGCAGTCTTGGCTTTTGGATGATATGTTGTAGTTTGGGATTAAATAGTTTAGTAGAAGTTTTCATAAGGCAAATTATAGCAGCCATACTGCAGACACTGTAATTCTACTTTATTCGTGTATTAAATGTTGCTGACTTAGGTTGGTTTGCCTGAGCTCTTCATCTCCAATACCAGCTACATACTCATTGGGGACCGGTGTGGTGTGGAAAGTTGTGAAATATGAAGGAGGGGGAAATGGATGAAGCAAGCGAGAGGTTGCATGGTTATACAGCATTGGAGATGTATATTAGATGATTCTATTCCCTTCTTCCACCTGTGAACTCTTTGCAATTCAGGTGGGCTTCAAGAGAGATATGAACATGACTTGGAAGTTACTTAAAGGATTTAGGTAGGATGCTATAAAGATAAACAGGGTATTTATGAGGGCATCTTTGCCAGAATAGAGACAATGAGGATGATGTGAAAAAGGAGTAGATGCAAGTTGTTGATAAAAGTTACAGAGACAGTGTCTCAGAGAATTTTACAATTATGGTGGGTCTAGACAGTTTAAAATGATTGACTCTCTGTGTTGGTTTGCATACTGTTATGTGCTGGACACCTCCTGGTGGCTGTTCACAAATTAAATTCCCTAGACGAACACTCTTTAATAACTAAATGCTCATATGCTGTTTCTTTTAATACAAGTACTCAAAGCAGAAAGAAGTAACATATTATAGAAGGAGCAATCTATCTAGATATGTTGGAACTCCTTAAAAGATGTGAGAAAAGAGAATCAAATATTCAGTTTTCTAAACAGTTTCATAGCAAATAAAACTTATTTCCAAAATCATCATTCTTATTTAAAAAAAAACCCACAGTGATAGTATCTTTAGAATTATTTCAATGTACCTACAACAGAAAGGCACAAATATTTATACAGTTATTTTAAGTTCAAAAGAATGGGTCTATGTTTGCTCTAGTGTACATGAAGACAGAATTTCTCCCTCTCCCTTTTTTTTAATTATTTTTCTGAGGTTGTTTTAATTGAATTAATATTGCCCACTAGCCTGTTATCTTTATTCTTTAGCTTTTTCTTATTTTCAGTTATTAACACTCTTCTCTTTTGATCTGCTTGTTTTTATACCCCAGTGAAACAAGACTGAACAGCAAATACTGTCTACAGAGGTTGCACTGGATTAGCTACATGGGGTGACGGTACAGAAGCTGATTTTTATAGCACTGATCTCACCCTTATAACTTGTTTAATAACACTACTGAAACCAGAAAACATTGGTTTATAGACCATGCCCAAGGCTGGATGGTATTCCTACTCCAGCTGACTGAGGAAAGCACCCAATTTTCTCATATTCATTCAGAACCTTAAGTTTTGTCTGCTCCGAATCACAAGCATAGAACTGTGCTGTATTCTAACTTGTACGAACCAGATTTAAAGTCCAGACTGTAAATTACCCTAGATACCCCTAGAATCGATGAAAGTTTTGCTAGTGAAGTCACTACAGGACCGGTATTTGTATTATATATCTGTATGTCCACTGACAGTAAAGCTTTTATGGGAACTGAAATTTCATTGATAATTAGAAGTAGATTGATTTGGATAAACAAAAACCTGACATTCTACCTACACCATTAATGTTCTTAAAGGTAATTTTTTAAACAAGCCTAACGAAGAAAAAGTCTTTTCTTTCACTTTTTTTGCATCAAATTTCACATAAAAGAAGCCTGGTTTATTTCAGTGAGCGTGGCAGGATACACTTTTGAACTTCTGGATACTTTTGTGGACAATATTCAGCCATCGTGGTTTATTAGAGCTGTGGTTTGTCTGTCTGAACTGTCTCTTGTTGTCTTGACTATAAAATTGGGATGAAATAGAAACCTTGCTGCCAGTCTGATTCAACTGAAAGTAGTAAGAGTTGTTTTGATAACTGTGATTGCTTTTGTAAAAAATTGTGTAAAGTAAACCAAATCAACCTATCTTGAGCATTTCATGTTTAGACTATATCCTAAATATATTCACCTTTGTTGATAAAAGGAGGGGGGGACATTTTCTCAGGCTTTATTTCTACATGTGGTAACAAAAGAAGCTAGTAATTCGGTACAAAACAGTTCCAGGGAAGATGCCTCAAGTAAGGATTGCATACAATATGTTTCTGATTGTATTTCACCCCATGATATTTGAGTCCCTCTTCTAAAAATATATCTTTTTAATAGCTACTGCTGCCTCTTTATATATTCTGAGTACCCTGCTTTCAGAGGGACTTGCCCTAGTGTTGGCTGAGCCAGAAACCATAAATAAATTAAGAAAAAGTCTGGACTTGGGGGTTTTTTGTGTGTGTGGTGGGTTTTTTTTTTAAAGCAATTCTAGCTTGATTGATTCCGTTTATAGCTTTCCTCTAAGTGAGCTGCAATCAAAGGTTTCTTTTGAGATGTTTGTCTTCAATTTTATTCCATTTCTCTCTGAAAAGGGGAGGCACTAGTTCAGGCTTAGGTGGAGGTGAACCTGAGAGTGCTTCAGCTGGCACTTTTAAACTGAGGGGATTCAGGATTTTCAGAAGAGAAACTGAAAGAGGCTGAAACCCAGCCCCCTGCATAGCTCAGCTCAAATCTTGTTGTGTCTTGACTGAAACATTGTGAGAAACTGGTGGTAGCTTGATATGCGTTGCAAGTGTCATTGCTGGTTGTTGAATTCTACTTAAGAAAAAAAAAAGTTGTTGAGGGAATCCAAAGCATTATTTCTCTATCAGCTGGGTATGCCTCCAGAAGGAACGTATTACCAGCTTACTCATATCTAAGTCAAACTTTGGTGGGCTTTTTTTTTTTGTTTCTTTGTGTGTGGGTTTTTTTTTTGTTTTTGGTTTTTTTAACACAAGCCTCACTGACAGTTACAGGAGCTGCTAGCTAAAACTTCTGTAACTAAAAATCTGGGGTATTTTCCTCATGTATGAGACATCACTGAGACTTTGAGCTTCTTATTGTCCATGAGAACTGAAAATTGGAAAAATGGAGCTGAACCCCAGGCTGAAAGCTTGCCATGTAACTTTGTCGACTGCTTTTTGCTTACAGCAAGAGTTAAGCCAAGAGCATTTCAAATATTTGTTGTCTTGACTTAGCAGCTAATCCAAGAGGAGAATTCATTCAGGGGAAAAAAAAATATACTGAGCTCTGAGCAAATGAACTACAGTTACTTGCTTTAATTTTTTTGTCTTGAAAAAAACTTTTTTCAGCTTTAATGGAAGTCTCTCATGCCTTTTGGCCTTTTTACAGCTTTTGAATAAATTACAAGGAAAGAGCTTCTGTACTGGACTTATCAATAACAATTTCTGAGTACTGTGTTTAAAAAAAAAGTTTCAAGATGTATCATAGCTTCTGATTGACTGTCAGGTTTGTTCTTTAGCTCTAATCTTCTGCAAAAATATTAAAAATATAAATCTTTAATGTTCTTTTTTACTGCACTGATATCATTATTTTGTTACTGACATATAAGCTCTTAGCTCAGACTGGTGAGGGATGCTTATTGGAAATCACTGTATTGAGCAAAGATAGTATGTGGGAGATTATATTTTTTTTATTACAGCAGCATCTAGAGGCTTCATCTGAAATTATATTTCCTCTGCTAGATGCTGTATGAACACTCAATAAGAGACAGTACCTGCTGTACCTCCCCCCCCAAAAAAACCCCAAACAAACCATCAACACCCAAACATGTCACAGAGGTGACATGCTCAAAAAATAAGCTTAAATTAAAATAAACACATTTTGATGGTGCATATAAAGAAAAGTAAGATCTTGGAGATGACAACATTTTGTTTGCATGAAACACAGAGCCTTTTTCTGAGAAGTACATTTCCTAGTCAGTCAAAGAGCCAATGCCAAAACCTGGTTCAGCTACAAAGTCTTTCAGGCCGAGTTTCTGACTGGCTTACCATTTCCTAATTGCAAGGGCTTGTAAGGTTGCTATCCCATACGTAGGACTCTTCTGTGAAATTTTCACTGTGGTGACAATGATTTAGTCAACTATTTTTAAGAAAGGTGATGTTCATGCAAAAACCATCTTTCCCTGATTTTAGGATTTGTTCAATTATTGATTGAGACAGCAGACAGTAACAGTTTTATGGTGACTATCAAGCTGAGAAAGGGGATAGATGTAGAAATAATGTTTCACTAGAACTTTTGTCTCTATTAGGGTAATTCATAAAAATTGTCTTTCTTAAGACATTCGGGAATGAATATGGAGATAAAGGACAACAGGTTCCAAAAACTTCTTAGAGAGAGGAACTAAAATTTATCTTTAACTTGTGGCAAGAGCTATGGAATTTAAGTTATGGGTGTGACTGAAGGATGACATTGAAGTTTGTCACATAGTTGTAAGAGAAGCATAGCTGGGTATTATGGCTGTGCATGTGTACACATGCAGTGCACCTGAACCATAAATTTCCAGGTTGGTGCAGGATGTCCCCTGGCCGGTCAGTCTGCATAGATGAGACAATAGACTGATTTGAAACAATAAACCTAGTTGAGCAATGGGATCGACTGAACTGGTGGCCTTCACAACATCATTTGGCTAACTGGTGCAGGAACTCTCCAAGTGGGTATCTCACCCTGCCCTGAAAATCCCACAGGCAGCTCCTGCTGCGCTTATGCTAATTTGTATTTTTCCATGTGTCGATTAAGAACCTGGCAATGTCATGGAGACTCTCCACGTAGTTCCTGTGGTTGGGGTAATGAAAGGAATTACTTGCCAAAGTAACTTCAATTTACATAATCAGAAAGAAAAACAGAGACATAGCCATTTTATGTGGACAGAGTCATTGCTGTTCAATCAGATACAATAACTGTTTTAATTCGGAAATTAATTTTCATTACCTGGATTTGGTTTTCCAGTTTGATATTGCCTTGAATTGAAAAACCTGGAATAATAAACATTTAAACACCAGTTAGAAGTCATGTTCTCTAGGTTAACAAAGACCAGTGAGTAATACTGGCCATTAAGCTTTGTGCTGAGAATGGATGTGCCAGATCCTCAGCTACTATCACGTGCATTCAACAGGGCTATTCCTATTTTATTGACAGGGTTTGTCTGAAAGTCCTCCAAAATTCATGTCACTAAACAATTTCCTTGTTCACCTTTAGCAACCATTTAACAAATTGATTAGTTAATTGATGACATTCACGTATTTCCTCAAAAGCAGCTCTCTACCAAATTTGCCACAGCCTTGATTATTCATGAATAATATTGATTAAAAGTACTTAGATTAAAGCAAGAGTGAAAGAAGCCCTAAGGCAATTTAGTGTTTTATCTAGTTAACCTAGCATCAGTTCAGTGTTAATTTTTCATTCAATTCTGCACTTAGCAGCAATGTGCTTTTACTTGTTCAAAAATTATGTTCCAGATAGATGTGAGGAACACTTGATTTTTTAATTTTTTTTTTTTAAATCTGATTTAATGAGTTTGGGGTATTCAAGATAGGATTTAAAATTTGTAGAGCAGCAACTAACTTTGAACAAATCTATGTAAAATGCAACATAAACTGAAAATTAACTATGTAAGTCACAGACAGATGAAGATCTATTAGATATTTTAACTGTTCTTTTGAAATTTACACAGGAAAAAAAACTTACTCTTTAATTATTGGTATAAGTTGTGTGCCAAGGTCTTCACAGTGAAACCACTTTTCAAAGAGGACATTAGTTGATTCTCCAACATAGTATCTGACAAAGTAAAAACACTAGTCAATCCATTTATTAACCAACTCATCAAACAGTTTCAGTCTTTTCAAGAAAATAGCTATGTAATGTGTGTAAGAGTGTGTTATTCTCAAGCCTGGTGTACTTTATTCTCAATAATGGTTATTTAGGGAAGCTTTCTTTTTCCCTGATTAGCTGGCTGGTGGGTGGGATGCTCAAACTTCTATCGAGGACCTTGTAGTTTTGTTGATCAACCACAATGAGCCACTAAATTCCTTTAGCAAACTTTCCAGATTTAATTCTAGAAATTGATTGGTGCCGTAGTCCCTTGGAACTAGTAGCTCTCACTTTGGATGTAGTTACTGCAGAAATAACTGGCCCCAAATACCATTTCCAGTAACTGCTTTCATGCAGCTACAAGGTAAATGCTCATATTTAAGAGAGTTGGCTTGCATGTTGCCCATGCATGGATTTATAAGAATACAAGGTGGTTTGTGGATTTGTTTGCAAAAATAATGGCTTTCAACTGTGTAAATTTGGAAAGTGGTGCTCACTGCTCTGAAGAGGAACTTAGTGCTTCCTTTGCATTATTTTGTGTCTTAAATAAATAAATTGTGCTGATATCAATAGGTTAAGGTTGCTGTAATCTATGGAATGGCAAACACGGAATTTACCTACAGATTTAAAGAAGACTGCATGGTACGGCCAGGGAGTGATGCTTCAGTACAATCACTCATATTGTGACTGATTGTAAATAGGTCCTATGTGTCCTTTGGGTTAAAGTCACTGGAATGTGTGTTTGAAGAGGGGAAACAAGGCTTATATGATTATATTGTGCATGCATGTGTATTTGTATATTCACGTTTGTCTTATGTATCTATGTAAATATTGTCCAGAAACATTCTAAGAGCTCCCCAGTTCCTCAAGTTTTGCAAAAACACGGTACTCGGAAGAGAGTAATGTTATTAATGCCTCCAATATGGAAAAAGCTGTGCTACAAGCACAAGTTTTGAACACAGAGAATCTACAGAGAAGAGAGATGTTACAAACTTCTCGGTTGGGAAAAGGCTTTGCACCTCGGAAGGACTTTGCACCTTAGTTAAAGAATCCGACCACACAACTAACATCAAACTTAGCTGTTTCTGTACTTGTTTGCCATAGGATTAAGATTAGCTAGTGCATTTTTCTTATAGTACAAAGCATGTAATCATTACTTAGGTGGAAACACTGGGGCAGGCTACTTATTCTTCACTTGTACAATAATCAGCATGCTGGGGGCTCTGATTTATGACTGAGGCTTGTAGGCATGATAAATAATGGAACAGTAATGTAATATTAGACCTTGAGTCAGCATACTTCAAAGTTTATTAAGACTTCCTCTTGTACAGTCTTTGCTGCAGGTGGCTGGGAATGAAAAAAGTTTGAGAAGATTAGAGGTTCTGGTTGTAAATCCCCATCTCCCAGGGGCATGCAGAGAGACAATGTAGGTTCAAACGTGTGACATGATTGTTCACTTCCAAAACTTCATGTGTCTTTGCTCATCATGTCATCGTGAAAACAAGGGCACTAAGAACCTTTAAGTGATTTATTTTCAGGCACCTGATTAGATATTTTCAATTAAGTGTGTGCTTTGTTAATTAAATTATTTTTTCCACCTGCAAACCATATGGTAGCTTTTAGTTTAATTTCTTCACAAGAGCATGACTATATTGGAGGGCAAATCCCTAGATATACCTGGGATCCCTAAAAAGGCATTCAGCATCTCTCTAACATACCATTTACAGACTTCATGTACAAGATAGGTTATTTTACTTAAAGTTACCTGAAGTTACTTATGTTCATTTATTACAAATAAACATTGTTATCCGAATCATTGGCAAATCGTTTCTGGCTCAAAATATCTTTTTAATAATGTAAGTGCTCACGATCCACAGAACTACTGTGAAAGGAAAAAAAAGGGACAAGTGCAGAGTTGAAAAATGTTTTAAAAGAACTGGATTTGTCTTTAGCTTGGAATCCAATTGGGTGGGTTTTTTTTTTTTTAATGGTTCCTTTCTTAGTTTCTTATTTCTTTAGCCTTTTTTGTTTGAATGAAAAAGTATATCTTTCTAGCTCTGGGTATTCACAATCTTCCTGCTGTGACACTGCCCCTGCAACAATCTAAAGTGTAGGCAAAAGGACAAACCCAGCACATCACAGATATTACTGCAGTTTTAAATCTTCATAAATTACATGAATAGCTGTAAACTCTCTTTGGTCAGTCGTATCTGGGTAATATCAAAACAGCTTTTCTAACTCGGCTAACGTTACTGCTATGACTTGACTTCTTAGACTTATGAATCCTGTATGACCACAGGACAAGGCTTAGTCCTGCTCCCACTAGAATACAAAGTAAACCTCTCATTTCTTCGAAGATGTTGTTCTCATAAGGCAATAAAAGCTAGGCAGAGGTGTATACAATGTAGAGGGGTTAGCGTTAAGAAAATTGACTTTCGTTTCCAGCTTCCCACGCACTTGCCAAGAAAGCTCTTCATCTTTTTGCTTTCAGTGCTTACAAAGGAATTAAACGTTATGCTTGCCAGAATTGATAAAAAAATCTTTTTTGATTTGTGTTGTTAGAGCTTTGAGATTTTTAAAACTTAAGGTGATAGTAGTAGACAATACATAAGTAGATAGCTATATCGACAACATGCATTTAAGACATTTCAACATGTTCCTTGTTTAAACAAATCAAATGCTAAATGAGATCTGTGTTTATGTGTTTATATATAAATAGATGTGTGCATAAAATTAGTACAAAATTGCCAGGGTGAATCTGATAAATTATCAGGAAAGTAAAATACAATATTGTATGGACATGAGAAATTAGTTTATATTACGAATCCTAACAGATTAGCCAACAGTTTATACTTCACCTGAGCCCATCAATTTCTGTCTTTAATCTTTCCCTCTCGATCACAAGACCCACAGTGTTTGCGTATCTCTGAGGAGAATGAGGTATCCTGGCAGGTAGAAGGAACATCTGTTCAAAGAAACGGGAAAGCATCAGTGTCAGGCAGTCTTTGTTCTTTGTGTTGCCCTTCCCCTGCCCCCCAACCTGCAAAATCCTCTGCTCCTTGCCCCACTTTTCCCCTAATCTTTGTTAATCCTGTGTTGCTCCTTTGCAGGTGCACCCACTTTGGTACAAACAGCCCAGTAAATACTGTTTCTTGCTTTCTCAGTGAATGATGACCATTGACTGCAATCAGCACTGTCTTTATGACAGTCAGGTGCTCTCCTCCCGGTTTGATCATCATAGCTAGACACAACTGAAATGGAAATCTAACCAGTTACTCATCTGGAATTTATAAATGTACTGCAATTTCTGAGTAGCAGAAATGGAAATAAAAAGCAAGATTGTTGTCAGCTCAAGAAAATGTGTAAACTAATCAACTACATGTATCCCTCCAACACAGTGAGCACCTGTGATTGCATGATGAGGAGTTTTATTCTTTCCAGAAATAATTAACAAACACAAGGAGTTACTTACTCATGCAAGTGACAAAGTGAATAGGCAACGTTTGGTTGGGAGAGGTCTATTACTGAAGTTTGAGAATAAATATTTTCCTAGCAGTTATCTGACTATGTAGGAAGGTGGTAAGCCTGTACTGTTCTTCAGCGCTACAGCTTTCTTAGCCAAGTTTGGACAAGTCATTACAATTTCTCTGTCTGCAAAGCAGAGCTAATGATAGTGCCTCACCAGGACTAGTGTCAGGCTCTCCACTAAGGATATTGTGTGCTCCTTTTCATTAATACTTCTGACACATGCCAAGATCTCAGCTGGATGTACTTCTCCAGTGTGAAGTGTATTACCAGAATCTCACCATCTATAGGTTTGAAAATGTAGATCTGTTTCTTCATTGAAAATGTTGTAATACTTTTAATGACATCAAAGTATTGGGTCTAATATATGTTTTCCATCTTAAAGGCTGGCCTCACTAGATCTAATAATCCTTTCAAAGACTGAGTGCAGTTCAAGCTTGTGACAATAATGAGTGGCAGTTGTAGCACATCTAACAACTTGTAGTAACACCAAGTAAAACATACAGTCACGTTCTCATTAAGAGCACTGCAATCTATGCTTTAGCAAGTCCACTACTGTAAGGAAAAACAACTGAGTGTAGCTGAATACATTGTATCCGTAAATTCCTTTTTTAGAACTGTTCTCCTATTCTGATGGTTGCAAAGGCTAGCTGTGAGGACTAACGAAGGAGGCTGAAAATAGCTGAATCTCTTGACTTTCTAACTTCTATGCAGTTTGCTTAATGGTGTGTTTGGGTGGGCGGCCAGTATGTACCTGATGGCGTGTAAATAAAATACTGATCCACTTGAATACACATGGTAGATTCCATGCCATGCCAGGGGAACACGAACTCTTCTAAGTATATTCCTGACTGTCTGAACAGGTATCCCAAATGCCCACAGATATTTTTATCTGTTATTGAAATCATGAAATGTTGAACACAGTGTATCATAGTTTGCTGTTAATTTGCTGGAAGTTCCTATACTGCATTCAAGATTATTTTTTTTCCTGATGCCATCTCTTGCACAGTAGGGATAAACTGATTTTTAAATACTTCATAAAATATTCATTTAATGTACCTACGTACAACAATAACAGAAAAGCAACCCTGTTTTACCTCCCCTTCTCGGATAACGATGTCTTTTTGTTTCCCATTTTCAATTATCTTCAAACACATATCTCCTTGAACCTGGTAAAAAAGCTGAAGGAATAGGAAAATAACATTAAGGCAACTACTCCAAAACATTCGGTACTTCATATTCTGTATATAAAGGATACATATACAAATACATTCAATTTGTAATTGCAAATATTTACAGATTTTTTTCTAAAAATAAGACTTCCAACCTTCGTTGCTTTTGAAAATGTTACTAAATACGTATTATTTCCATTATCTTACATATATTTGACAATCTATCTAAGAGGTCTGTAACTGCTTTCAGAGCTATTCTGTGAACCCAGTGGAATTCCATTGCACTGTCTTTACTCCTGGGAATTACCCTCTGTAGGGCTGGGATGTTATTGTTCAGACATCCGTTAATTACGCTATACATAAAGCTTCATTTCAGATGTAGCAGGATCTTCACTATTACATTCAGTCAAATTAAATGTCACTTTTCCAAATAAGCTCCACATATGCATGCACAGGTTTTTTTGGGGTGTGTTTCTTCATTTCTTAATGGAGACTTCTCACATGGGAATAATTGCCCATTTGGAAGCTGTTCTGCTTTATTTCTGCGCATACCCTCGAAGCCCAGCAACAGCTGCTCCTCTTCCGACTGTGTATGTAAAAGGATTACATTTGAAGCGTGTATAAGGACAGAACCAGTGAGCCCATAATTCTGTCTTCTGTGACCTTTCCACAGCTCTGTTTTCAGAGTAGCTTTGCGGGGGCTCTGAGGTGCTCAGACCTAGCCTCAAGTTTCGTGGCAGAACTGTGCTATGATCTGTAAGCGGGTCTCTCTTTGACCTGGAATAATGGGCACACTTTTCCTCGTTTTATATAATACTGAGCAGTAACACTTCAAAAAGTCAACTTTATTTTTCTGCCACTCTCTGCCAAGCTTCTACATGCTTTCCATGTTCTGTTTGCCATACCTAGAAACCAGACAGATTAATTCATACAATGGCTAGTGCGGCTGAAATTGTCTGAAACCTGCTAAAAAGTTAGAATGATAATGAATATAATTTTATTTATAGTAATTCACTACACTTTTAGAAAAATGGAAAATAAATAGGGGGAAGAAGAAACCACCAAAGTATACAAAAACCCCAAACTAAATCTTTTCCAATATTAGAAAAACTTCATCAATTTTTTTTGAATCAGGATTATTCCCAAAACAGTTTTGAAATATTAATAGATGCCCCTGAGAATTCAAGAAATACCTCTATGAACATAAGAAAGACTAAATATGCTGCCAAGGGAATGAAACATTAGAGAGAACTGAAGATGCACCAGAAGCTGAGATGCGCTCTCAAGCTGAGAGCTCTTACATGAGTGAAAAGCTCACCTTGTGCCAGGGACATCACCGCAGATAAATTATAACTCGTGTCTAGATGGCCACAGTGTCAGGCTACTTATCCTCCTTACACTCCATTTCCCCATGTTCTTTTCCTGTCATTTTCTTTGGTGTTACTGAATGACCATATAAAATGCAATAGTAACCCTCATTACAGAGCACATCGGGCAAGGCTAACTGCGCATTATACAACATAAAGTGATCTGAGTGGGGAAATGGTCTCTCCTTCACTTTAAAAAAAGACTCATCTAAGACCATAAGACTCTGATGGATTATCACACAGACCATTGGTAATATGGCACTAGTAATGCTGAAATTGAAAGATCCTGTTTGAAACATTAAGCTTTGGAGTGTTATCTTCCCTATAACTACTGAGGGAGCTATTACTGAACACATGTACGGAACACGTAGACGAAGAAAAGGCCAACAGAGGCAGAGGCTCGTTCTGCTTGTGGCCATGAATCATATGGCTAAGCGACTTTCCGGTAATGAGACACTGGGGAGGAGAAAGGGGCCATTCAGTTCAATAGCTTAGCATCACAGCCATAAGGAAAGATTCTGAACACTGGATTTTGAATTAAAAGAATTGTTTTGCAATGGGAAAGGAGGAATGAGGTGGGCTACACGTTGTCAATAAAAGCTTTTTTCTGACTGAATTTAAATAGTACCTTTCACTATAAATTATGGTCTATTCTTCAAAACTCTTTTTTGAAAAATGTCTGAGTGCTTCAGTCATCCATAAATCATCTGATGTAACTGTGATTAATACAAGCGGCGGTAATTATTGATTCTACTGCTGTGCTTATATTATACCCTGAACTTTTCTCAAGAAAACTGTCAACTGTTTTCTAAGTGAGTTACAGTCCGTGCCCACTTCACAGGACAGTTTGGCAATACAGTATTGTACTATCTTTTTTCTGGAATGCTATTTTTTTTTCTAAATGCTGACTGAGCTTTGCATTCTGGGTAAATCTAACCTCTTTCTGAGTATCTCCTGGAGAAATCAAGGCCTGAGTAAGGAAGTACTGTGTGTGTGGGGTGGTGTGTGTGCACACACACATGTGTATGTATATACACAAATACATATGCATATATAGATAGAGAGTAAGTCAGTAGAGTTCATGCCACCTGAAAATATGAGCTTTCCTAGTTGGTCCATTTTTACTGGGATAATCTGGTGTCCCTTCTCCACAGTACTACTGAAAACTGGGGAAATGTGTAACATTTTCACTTTATTAGCATCTTGTTAATGAGAAGGTCTTTTGTTACACATAAAATACATACATATCTATCTTTGCAAAAAAGCCTAGATTTGTACATTGCTGCTGCATAATGGGTCAAAATTGAACATGGATTTGTCCTTCTGTATGAAGAATGTGGCTCAAGGAAGACACAAAGGTTGTTCACCATTCTTTTATCTCTTTTATTACTAAATGTGCTTATTTGGTTTTTTTATTTTATTATTTTTATCCTTCCTTCTTTTCTTCCTTTCATTTTTCCAGACTTTTGCCTTTCATTTAGCTTTCCTGCTTACCCTGTGGCATCTTCTCATTACAATTACACTAAAAACACCTCCTCTTATTAATTCTCACTTTGCCTCTAGAGGTTGAGCCACCTAGAAGTCATTCTTTACCCTACACATATTTTTTTCATAACATTGCTCAATATGATCATTAAAACTCCAGTTATACCTATGAAAACAAAACTGAAAGCCCCTTAATATTGAAAGTTTATTTCTTGATTCATTTAGTTTTCCTTAAATTGTCCTTACTGTAGGAGAATTACATCCTCCTCCTTTAGTCTGCTTCACCCTTCTTGATCTGCTTCAAACCTGATAGTATTGTGTTAAGCCTCAGCAAAAGGCAGCCTGACCAGTGCTAAATCGTTATCCAGTCTGTAGAAGGGTATTTCACTCAATTATGCAGGCTCTTAAATTATGCAGGCATTTCTGGAGAAAACAGGTTGAGATGCAGAGAGGTGGGAGTTCACTGTTCTTTTCAGTGAAAGCACCACTGAAGCTACTTGTCTTGGTAGGAATTTCTTTCAAGAGGGTAGTAGAAAGTGTGGATGCTACCTTAAAAAGAGCACTATCATCCCTACCATATTAATGTGGTGAGAATTGTATTTCTCCTTCATCCAGGTATGTGCATCCTAGCAGAGTAAAGAAGTAAACAGGTAGGAGGGGAATAACACAGTATTTCTAATTGGTTTGCATAGGCCAATTAAAAAACAAGTCTATTTTATTTTATGTACAGCAATGTATGTAATTTAATTTAGATCCATCTTTGTTAACAAACTCTGCCTAGATGTAGAAGCCCAGAGCTCTGTGAGGGCTTTTGTAGCTGAATGCTTCTTCACAGACTTCTAAAGATACTTGCAATTTGCAGTGTACTTTGAGTAAGGACTGCTTCTGAAAGTGGAATTTGGGATTGCTCAGCCACTTCTGGGATTAGGCCCTGATTTGGCATATCCTGGTTGGTGTTGTTTATCAGATTGCTAAGTATTAAATTAATTTATGGACCAAATCAAATTCTGATGTGGGAGTAGAGCCTGGGTGCTCTCCAGACTTCAGTGGTGAATGATCTATTTGAGCACAGAAAAACAATTTTCACCCTCTCTCATCACAAGGTTTTTCAGCCATTGGAAGTCTGGGAGGCAAACAGATGAGAAAGGTAGAGAAAACTATGTTGTAGATTTTGGTTTTGTTGTTTTGGCTTTTTTTTCCTCTACTCATTTACATGTCATCTGTGAAACCTGAATGCTAGCCAAGACTCATCCCGAGGATTTTATGCAGCCAACTTATTTCTGAAGACATAATCTCTTTCTGATGCAAAAGGATCATCACTCTTATTACTTTGTAATAGGAGCTTGGTTTCTTATTAAAATATTCAAATAGTTTTCACCAGATAAATGTAGGGTTGTTTAAATGTGAAGAAGCAAAAAGGTTTCTCTTGCTTTGCTGCAACTCATGTTATCAGTTTTATTTGGGAGATAAGCACTGCAAAAGTACCTACTGGAATGCTCACCCTCTTTCCCCTCCTTCTCAGGCATCCAGTTTCCCCATACAATGCAAAGGGAGAATTTTGCTACTAGGGAAGAATTTCTCCAAAGCATGCTGCCTAGAGAGCAGCACATGCTAGAGGGAAAGGGTCAGGCTTCATTTAAGCAGGTAATTTAGTCAGAAACCGGAGCCAAGTCTTACTTGTGGGGTGTGTGTGAGAGGGGAGAAAAAGAGAAATAGAAACTCAGGTTAGAAAACGTGGACGAGCTGTGGTAGATGTGATCTCAAATCTCTATCATGTTTCAGAGCAAGACGTTACTATATCTCAATGAGACTGTGTAAATACGCAAGAAGAAGCTGAAGAGATTGGCCAAGATGATCAAAGGAGAGGGAATTTCTGTTCTGAGAGTCCTTTTTAGGACTGCAGTGTGAGGGCTCTGATCTGTGGGGCTGCATCAGTACTTGGTTGGCAGTATCCATAGGAAACAATCTAGATGTTGAGTGCAGAAACTTTGGGTAAAATACACAAGGCACAATGAGAAGCAGGGCTTTTAAACCAAGCAGAACATTGTGCCAATGCAAATGTGTTGCAGGTGGTAGATGAAAGGCTGATTTGAATTTCTCTGCATGGAACTGCACTGTTTTATGTAGACTCAACATCGGAATATAAACCATTAAGAAATCAAAGTCAGCTAGTTGAGATTCATTGTGTTTAACTGGTGGACTGAAGTGGGTAAAGAGACAGGAGCCTAACAACTTTTGTGATCCTAGGTTTAGCTGTTAGCATATCTCACTTTCCCCCAAAGCAGCCCACACGATGCAGTAAATAAAATCCAAAAATTGGTTTTACTATAGCTAGGCTTTCTTATGATCATGTTTTTTATCTGTCATTAACTTCCTACAAAACATACAGTCCCCTTCAGTTTTCGCTTGCCTTATTTCTCGGAAGTTATTTGGTGAATTTATGAGATAAGACTAGAGGTTTCCCAAACACACGCACCTCAGGCTTTGCAGTGCTGAAACTCAGAAATGCTACTGTATGATGAAAAATTCAAGAGACAAAGGTACATCCAGGAGTGTTCTCTGGTACCTGGAATGCATCTGCTACCCTGTAGCCTTGAGGGGTTGAGGATCATGTCAAGGCCACCACAGAAGCTTTCAGTGGTCTCATCAAGTTACCTACACAAGAATTGTAGTCGCTGGTCTATGTAATCCAAACCTCTCTTGACAAGTGAGGTATATTGGAATAATGATTCCTATGAAAACTCACAAAACTAGCTATATAGCACAAACACTTTCTTTTTAGTGCATATTAAGAAAGTTTTGTCTATACAGCTACATAGGTGCATTCTCACAGCAGGTTTTTTGCCATGTTTCAACAGAAGATGCATTTCCCAAAGCAATTTAGTTTCATTTTGAGAATGGGTATGATTTGGAGACAGAGAACATCTGAGTGGATGTTTGTTGACTCTCTCTCTGTTCTGATGGAGAGGGAGCAAGGGGGAACTTAACATTTACAAATAGGAAAAAGAACGAACGTGACATAGTGGTAAAGTCAAGTCAAAGAATGTGAATGGTTTATCTCTTCTAAGGTGCAGCTTGATTTGGCTCCTTATAAAACCTGTCCAATGGAAACCGAAGTCTCGGGTATGAGGCAGTACTTCTGTGCAGAAGGATGGCAAACAAGTAGTGTGCAGAAAATTAAGAAGGGAAGTGAAGCAGTACAGAGAAAATTAAAAAGGAAGAAAATGTTGAGTTACATATTCAGAAAACTCCTGCTTGTTGAGAGAAGGAAAAAAATTGTGTGAGACTAGCTGTCGTTTTAGCCTAAATGACTGTTCAGGAGACAATCCAAAAAGGCTTTGAAGAGAGTCCAAATCAAGCCTCTGTTTTTTCTCATAATTAACCAGTCAGAACTGATCTTCCTGATACACCTGCACGTTAATGGCGCCAGCAGAGAACAGCTTGGGAGCAGGAGGATGCTCCTAAACCTTCATCTCTGCATGTGAACCCCTTGCTGCTGTGAACTGCCCGCTGACAAGTACAAGTTGTGCCACAGGACACACTATAAACTGTGTGATAACAGGCATAAAATAATGAGTGAACAGATATAAACAATCCTGAACTTAACTTTCTTTTCTAAACAAACAATTCTTTGCTACCAGAATAATACTAATAGAAGAGCATCAGCTAAACTTGTGTACAGGATTTGTGGGTTTTTGCATTCATGATTTGGCCTGTTAACAGTATGCCTATATAGTTTGTCTTTCCAATTATCATTCAGAACTATAAATGACTTTTGCCTGCCAAAATGATGAGCTGAACATGGTTTTGAATGTTGGTTTTTTTTTTAATCCCAAGTCTAATTTAGGAATATGCTCTTTTACTAGGATACTCTCTGCCTCACAATTTTTCTCTAATGAAAAACATGGATCTAAATTAGATCACAGGCATGTACAAATGTGTCTGATAAAAAGCTATGGTAAAATGCAACGTATGACTACATTGTACCTCCATAAAAGTGGACAAAATCGGCCCATATATTAAACTGATATGTAACTGACAACGCTTCTGATGTGTATCTTGCCAATTTTTCTATCTGATAGGAATTTTATGTTTCCATTTTTGGCTGCTGAGGCATTGTGGGAAATTCGCTATGTAAATGAGGATGTATTGATACCTAAAAATCTTCTATCCAGTTGAATTAGCAATAATTTACTATACTGTTGCATACTGATATAAATTAAACCTTTATAGATATGATGAACTTTTCATACTGTTGGAAAGTCATATAATGGGTTTAGGCTTATTAAAGGTAGGCCAAATTATTTTCAAACACAGGAAATCTTGGAAAACAAAAAAAAAGAGGTAAATTATATCAATCTAACTTTCATTTTAAGGGAAGGGGAGGAGGAGGAGGTAAATTTTTTAAAAATTAATAGAATGGATCGGGGACCAAGGATGATCCAGCATGAACTGGGAGATGCAGGGAGACAAGATCATAAAGAAAAGAAAAAAAAATTACAATATATTTAATATTGTAGTGCAAACTATTGTACCAGTTAAAATTCAGCTCATTTTGGTGTTCCTCTCTTAGTCTATAGCTCTAATGTATTCTTCAGAGCAAGAACATAAATTAATTGTATAAAATCAAAAAGATTAAGTTACAGAAAAAATTATTTGGAATCATTAACTTCCATATGTACCTTCACATACCTTCATTTTATGCTTTGCCAAACCTTGATGTCATTGACCTTGATAACAAAGTTCACTTACTCTTTTTCAATCTAACGTGTAACACTGAACAATACACCATAACAGCAGCATAAAGATTAGATATTCCTCTCAGTGCTTTCAAAGCAGTCGTGCTACAGATGCGATTGCTCCTTTCCCAGGGGCATAATCATGTTGACAAAACCACATTTTGTTTTCCCCAGCTAAGCTATCTCTGGAATTTCCTTGTAAATATACTGATGGATGCTAAATTCTTCTGGTTAGCAACAATCACTGCACATGCACTGCCCTGAGACCTGGCTTGCCTCCTTCCCAGCCCAAGCAACCTGCCAGCATGGTCCCGGGTGTTGCCAGAGCTCCCCTTGCGCAGCCGCTGAGAAGGGACATCATGGAGCGTGTTGGGTAACCTGGTACGTGACCGGAGGTGCCTGTGCCCACAGCCGCGGGTGGGCTGTGGGACCGTGGTGGCAATGCAAAATCTGCAGGAGTCTGACAGTGA
Source organism: Anarhynchus alexandrinus (assembly GCA_008711295.1). Taxonomy (NCBI): domain Eukaryota; kingdom Metazoa; phylum Chordata; class Aves; order Charadriiformes; family Charadriidae; genus Anarhynchus; species Anarhynchus alexandrinus. The sequence continues at coordinate 271,327 of VUYV01000270.1, forward strand.
TGAGGTAGCATCTGCTCTTCCAGAGCAGTATGTTCGTAATGACTACAAACACCTGCACAGCACAATTACAACAGAAAATTAATGAAATGAAATGTGAACCATTGTGAAATGGTTGGGTTGGTTTTCTGAGAAATGATTCAGTTATAAGTAAACACAAATTTTTGTTTCTTTTTAAAGAGATTCATTGAACTTGACTCACTTCTGCCTTGAACTATGTAGATCCTTAGGCTTGGGTTTCCAACGTTACTTAAAATTAGGTGGCCAAATTTTATTGGAATTTCATGAAATTAAATTGCTCTGCTGGGAAGCAAGGCAAAATCTCTCCCACCCTGAAATCCTTACTGCTAGGCCTCTACTGTCCCTTTTCCCTTAGGGTTCCTTCAGAGCCAGTTGTGGCACTTCTGACTCAGAGGAGTCCTTGGGCCAAGCAGACAATTCCATGAAAAAGGCAATAAACAAAGTAGCTGTAAATTGTTACTATTTCCTATATTCTCCATTTGGCACAATGGCTACTCACAACTAAAAGCAGTGAGATGGCTTGCTTTTGATACAGAAGATGTGCAGCAAAGGGGACTGATTTGAAAAAAATTTAGAGGCTCTATTCTTCAACCTTCCAAACGTGAACGAAAGCTGAAAATGCTGAAATTTTTCACAATGTCCAGAAAAATATAACTTGAAGCCAATCAAAATATTTAAGTTTGATTTTTGAATTTCAAAGTAACTTTTGAAATATAGATTGATCTTCTGCAACAAAATATCACTTTAAAAATATCATTACCTTTCCAAAGTTGTGTTCCAAAATGTTGAAATGAGACATTTTGATGTGTCAGAACACTTTCTAGTTTCCTGTTGGAAATGAATTATAGCAAAATAGATCTGATCTCATGTGCTTGTTTCAAAGGAAATGCACAGATGGTGTATGGTTCTGGTGAATGATTCTGTTTAAGTCTTTGAATAGATTTAATAAATACAACATCACCGAGCCCGGCATTGCTAATCTGTACCGGTAGCTTGAAAAGTAGCTGCATTTTAATCATTATAGATCAATTAAAATAGCTAAATATAAACAGCCTATAGGTTACCTCTTCTCCTTCTTCAATGTGATAATCCTTCCTTTCATTTGGCCCTCCAACAAACATCACATTTAATTGATAGCGATGCCTAGAAAAGAAAGTGACATTTTAAAGCTATCTCCACTCATTATGTTCTTTATTTCATATAAGTTTGTTTTGTTTTTTTAAATTCTTTGAGGACAGCAAGTCAGTGAAACAACGCTGAGTGACAAGCAACATCCAGAATGAGAACTCAAAAGACCTCGGATGCATCTCTCCGCTCTGCCACTGTGCTGCCGGGTGACCCGAGGCCAGCTACCTCCCTCCTGGTGTTTCAGTGCCTCCAGCTATGAAAAGGGGACAACGATAGTTACCAACTGTGGAAAGAGCTTTGAACTGTAAAGATAAAGAATGCTACACAAATGACAGGAAAATGTCTTTTCAACCTGAGCTGATTAGATCAGGATTCTGTAAAGGTAAAACGCTTTTAAAGGTTAATAAAGATAAAAACATACATTTTTCCCCCCATTGATAGAATTACCAGAGATACTGATGGTTGGAATTATCAGCTAATTTATCTTCTATTTATACTGGTTTTGCTAAGGTGGAGCAACATTACAGTGGTTTCATTGGGGTTGTGGCTAATTCAGAAAAGGAGATTCAGACCCTTTATCTTAATTCTGCCCCTTTTAAGAGCCCAAATGAGCACTTGTTTCAGCTCTCAGAAAGAACAGATATCACCCCAATTATCTATCAGTCCACTTACACTAATAAAGAGGTAAGGTAGCAGGTTTTCATTTGCTAAAAAACCCCTATAAATCAGGCCTATTAGCTGTGATTCAAAATTTGTTCTTAAGCTCTTTTTGACATGCGAACTGAGGTGTGTTGACCTCTGCTTTTCAGTAAGGAGATTCTGGGCAAGACTTGGGCTAACGGAAGTTCCCAGTAACACAGAACCATCAAAGCCATGCTCCCCTGCAACATGGGCAAGAAGGATGTGCCTCTGTGTCAGCACCTCATAAGCCTTAATTGAGAGAAGCTATTCTGAATGGCTGAATGTATATATTTAGTCTGCTACCATTATCATGTTTACTTTGAAGAACATTTAAATTATAATGAACAACACAGTAGGGACTAGTAAAACAGAAATAACAAGTAACTGTGACAAATTAGTTGGCCAAATAAAAGTCTAAAGAATTAAATTAGATTACAGTTCTTAAATTGACTATTTTCACCATAAGAAGCTGTATACATTATAGCACTTGGCTTCATGCCCGTACCCTAAAATAAGGAACTGAAATCAGAACTGTTTGTACCATGCAGATTTAATATTAATTTTCAAGAACGCACTGTAATACTTCTGCATTAATGAACACTTCTACTAAAGAAGGGCAGGAAGACCAAAACAGTAACAACATAGCTAATAATTAATGAAATACATCAAAATCAACCCTGGAGAATAAAATAAAAGAAAGGCAATCTATGGGTATCTTGTAGTCTGCTGTTAAGATGAGTGAATTTTTTTATAGAAACACATACAGTTTTGTTATTAGTTCAATAACTAAAAGTTATTGTTCTAAAAGTATTGTTCTAAAAATCATTGTTGTTTAACTTTTTGTTTGACAATTAATTCTACCATTAACTCTGTTACCCTATGGATTTAGCTGGGTTTTACATAATAAACAGGCAACTATGGGTTAACCATTCCTATCATTAACAATTATATAATGACACTATCAAAAAATTACAGCTATGAAATACAAGCAGCATCTCCAATAGGTTTGTTTGTCCATATTGCTAAATAAAGTTGCCTCGTTTATATAGTTGTGTTAAGGAGAAAAATCATAAGGAAGGAAAGCAGTTTCAGTTAAGACTGCCAAAATGCAGTTAGAGTATCATAACGGTTTCAGGAGTGTGAAAATTACTTGATTGCACTATTTTTAGAATGAGGTGCTCATCAATGGTCTAATAAGTTTTATATAGTGTTATATTTCTCTCCTTAACCACATAAAGAAAATGGTACCAGCAGGTAACCTTTTAAAAACCTCTCAAGACCATGAAGAATCAGATAGCCCGTGACCACAGTTAGGTCTCCTTATGGTGAGTATCATATTCTGAACTCAAATAAGAGCTTTAAAAGTGCCATAGCTACTCTGTAAAAATCACCTATGTCAAGGGTTCTGATTTTGCACTAATTGCTTGTTGTTGAGGTTAAAAAGCATTTAAACTTGCAAGATAGTGTCATTAAAATACATCTAATTAAATTACAGCTTTTACATTGTATCCTTTTCCTTGAATCATAAAACTTTAAACAGGTGGTGATTCAGGAACTGTGGTTTTGCTTTGAAATCCCAAATAGGTATTTTAAACTTTTGATCCTCTCAATTGTATGGAACACAACTGAATAAAAGCTTGAAAGCCATAATAAATTTAGACACCAAAAGTCCCACTGATTTGCTGTAAGACCTAGATTTTAACCATTAATTCTCTCTTGAAACACAGGATCATAAGTTACTTAAATGTTTTGGGGTGTTTGCCTTCCAGTGATGTAGAAGACAGTGAAAACATTGCCTTATACATCTCTACTCAGCACAGAAAGGATCAAAGCCTTTGGAATAATGTTGGAAATCTATTAGTCACTTCTTGGAAAATCGCCTAAAACCTCTTTGGAAAATCCTGAAAACATTTAGATAGCACAGGAGCTGGTGGTGAGAGACTCAGAATCCATATAATAGATGCCTCTCCTCTCCTTCACAAGCTGCAACTACACTGGAAAATGGATTATTTTTTGTAATCTATGCAATTTTTATTACAAAATATGTTCCTCGTTTCACTGTGGCTTCTTGCAATGTTTATGGGGAAGACCTGTCAACACCAAGTACTTAGGAATCTACTGTCTGACCTTTGGATGTCACATTCCAGAGTTACTTCAGGATTATACAGAACTGGCGGTAGGGGATGCAGAACAGTGCACTAGTGAGAAAACGGTTCATCTTACTGGTGGAGAAAGAGCGCACACACTGTGAAATACTAAAATTTTACCACCATCATTGGTAAGCTTTAGAAATGGCTATGCTTTACAAAATGCTTCCTAAATCCATTTTGAAAATGAAAGAAATGAAAACACTCATAAGGAGAAGATACTTTCCTCGTTCTTTCCCACTGTGAAACTACTGTAATGATTCAAGTTTCATAATTTCTCAGTTAAACATAAAACTGTAGTTTCAACACAGTCATCTCAGTACAGATGTGCCCTTTACCTTATTTTTGTCTTGTAACCATTACTTTGAAAAGTAACCCTTGAACCTGTGAATGGAAATTAATATCACTGCTACAGTACTGCCCATTCAGCTTTTGATTAGAGGAAGCGCTTCAGGGTAGGGCAAGAGCCACACTCTTTGCTGCTTTTTTAATGATTAAAGTTGTAAAGCAAAATTTTAAAAAAAGAAAATACAAGCAAGAAAAATGCTTTCTGTTTTCTTTGTAAAACTTGGGTTTATATCACTCTTTACAGAGAATCCTTTCTTACGAAAGCCTTCTGCATATAGAGTTTTGGACAAAATATATTGTCCTCAACTTCACCAACAAAATAAATCCTTACTAACATTGTGACTAGAAGGTGCCACACATTGGACCATCTACTCTGGAATTTGCTCGTAAGTTTTGACACTGAGAATATGCATGCTAGACAACCGCATAATGCCCGCACTTTTTTCTGATATCAGCTGTCTCATTCAGAATATGGTTTGTAGCTCTAAGGTGCCAGTCAGTGCTCTGAAATGCTGCCCCTTCAGCCTCCCACTGAGCAGAGAGTCCTATCCTGCCTTGACAGCTCTGGAAATGCTCTGGAAACCTGCTCCACTAGTGCCCCTGCCCTTCCTTTCTCCTTATCTTTCAGTGATACGTCCCACTGGTTTTGATTGCTCCTGCAGCGTTGGCTCCTCTGCAATGTTGGAATGACTCTCAGCAGCTCTAGCAGCTGTTTTAAGTTGTAATTTGGTAGCACTATTCTGTTAGTTAAATCTTATCCTTTGTGGATGTGATGCCATCTCCTCTGATTTCTATGAGTTTATTGTCACAGGGCCTGACACAAATTCCCTTAACTCAGTCTAAGCACCTGCAAGAGACTTTGAGTTGAGGCATATATCTTGTATTCAGGTTGATCTTTACAGCTTCTGCAGTTACTATAAAATAGATTTCAGTCACTTTCTGTTCTTCGAAACAGCGCTCTGACTGACTGCAGTCTGAGAGGAACTACAGTTCCTCACTAATATTTACCATGTATGCATTTTAGCAGCTTCCTCTTATAACTAAGACTATTTATATACCTGAGAACTGAGTTGAAAAAAAATAATCTTAATTTACTTACATAAGCTTATTGCACACAGGTGGTAAAAAGGCAGCTTTGTTTTCTTCTATCCATTTTCTTACATTTACAAGAAGCTCCATGGTCCACCAGGTATGAAACTTTTTGACGGAGTCTGCAGAGGGCTCTCTGTGAGCAAACTGCATGCAAGTCTAACCCCAGAGCTCAGGGGATTGGCTGGTAGAAGAGGTGTCTTCAGGCTTGAGTGTCAAAGGGAACAGGTCCATCAGCCAAAGGTTACTTCATAAACAGTACTAATGCTCCAGTAGCTTAGCTAATAATTGACTAGTGCTTTTAAAATATATATTTTCAACAGATACTCCTTCTGCCCAAAGGAGGTTTCTTAGTTCTTTTTACTGCATCAACTGGAGCGTGTATGTTACCTCTGTACAGAAATTGCCTTGTTACATAGACAAACTGAGAGTTAGGAAAACGGGCAAGACTTGGGCATGCACACCCTTCCAGTCCAATGTAGAAACAGGTTTCAAAGCTAAATGCAAGTTGAGAGCAGTTGCTCAAATTTTAGTTACATATAATATATATATATATTTTTAATACATGCATAACTATACATAAGTGTGTCAGGCTTGACAACAGAGCCCCATTTCCCTTTCACATCTCCCCTCAACCTTGTTTAGCTGAATGTTTGGGGGGGGGTGTTTGAAAATATTGCGATCATCTTCTGCTAGATAACAAAAATAAAGATGTCTTTTGCATTTGTAAGACCAAAAGCAATTGTCCATAAATGCTCATTTTAATTTGATCCACTCTTTGCCAATGTTACAGCAGGGGTTGTTGGAAAGCTGAACGTGGTTTTGTGATGCCCTTTGGGAAAGCGTAGCACACTGTCATCAAATTGTCAGCAAACAAGAAACTGAGAACTACCAGGTATTCCAGATCTGTATTAGTCTTTATTCCCTCACTATTTTCTGTTCAACATTTGCATGGTTCCTACAGGATTGTTTACTCTGTTCCCTGCCACCTCCATTTTTTACTAAGAAAATGTATAAACGTGTATTTTCAGACTTGAAATACATGAAATGGGTGGTAAACAAAAAACCCTAAGACATTAAAAAATTTGAGCATTCTTCAGTTGCTCTTGACATAGCTTAGTCTTGCGATTAAATCTACACTGTGCTTAGTGGGTGAATGTGTTATGGGTATAAGGTTATAATATTGGTTAAAAGTGAGTGGTACATCCTCACAGCTTGCATGTATGAGCAGTGCAGCTGCTGGACCGAAGACTCAGTATGCTGGGACAGTATAAATTTGGGACTTCTTTAGTTTATACCATTATAATTTTGCAATGGAGTGTGAGTTTGAACTAATCCCATGCTCTTATTCCAGTATGTGTAAGGGTGACTCTGTTTTACCTTCATCTCTATCACTTCTTTGCAGTTTAGTTTAAACTAATTACAAAAATTGATCACAAAACCCCCATTTATTTTGGAATAAAAGGATTCACATGTAGATTACAGTTGCACTATATTAGTACAATTGCAATGGGACTGGCAAAAATTTCCTCTAAAATAAGCCCAAAGTAATTCTTATTTCAGTCAAATAATGTGTGTGGGGGTTTATAATTATTTAGCACGCCAAATTTCTACCATCAGAATGGCTGTGGTGAGACACCAGTGCATAGCAGTCATTAGGCCTTTTTGGACCTACAGACAGGAACATTTCAGTGCTTTTTGGACTGCAGGCTGCTGGCACACTATTTAGCTGCAAAGATAAAGAGATCTTCTACTTAAACATTCACTTAGGGGATTGTGACCCAGCTTGGTGGGATCAGGAGAACTGAAGACACTCTATTTTAATGACTGCGGTTTTGTAAAGCTCTACCTCATCATTACTTATGTGTGTTGCAGAGCAGGACTCCATTCGTCAGGCATGAAAACCAAGAGATTTTACAAAGCCACAGTAGGAAAAAACACAGATCCTGGAATTGATAGAGCCAAGCCTTGTTCACCACAATATTAATGTGCCAGTTTTAACTGCAGGGCTATTGTCTGCAACCCCTACTCTAATCCCTGGTCTCCTACAAGGTACTATTACCTGCAGAGAAAACTATCTCAGTTGCAGGCTGATAATTCCATTTTGTGGCTAGAGTGAGGTATGAGAACCTGACAGCTAGACCTACTCAGGGAGGAAACAAATGAAGTTCGCTTATAAAATTCACCATTAGTATGAAGCTGAGGTTATTATCACAGGGTAGCATTTTCTGCAACCTTCTGAAATCAATAGGTTTTGAAAAATGTGATTAATGGCCTCTCCATGTGTATAACAGGTATAAGGGAACATTGGCTTGTTTGTTGGGTTTTTTTTTTGGAGGACGGCTGAACAATGGTCTGCATGGCCCGGATGTACTGGGCCATGAAACCCAATTTCTGTGAAATGTCTTGGAGAGGCAAAGAAAAGAGCCAGCATTGCAGTCTCTGTGAGACTCAAGTAAATTCGTATGCCTCATGACCTGATTGGGGCCTGGATTTTTCTTGCTAGTCTACTCCGCAATGACTCTTCACATCCATCAAAGGCTGTTCCAGCAGCTGGGGTTTCTGCTTTCACTTTCAGCTGTATGCAAAGGTAAGGACTCCATTTGTCAGCTTTTGCTGCCACAGAGGCGCAAGACTACTGAAGCACAAAACTGCTACCCAAAAATAATCCATCTTTTGCACTGAGGGCGCAGGAAAAAAGTGGTAGTGGAAAAACCTGAGTTTAGGACAGCACTTACTCTATTTTTCTGTTTTCCTCAACCATCAAACCTATTACAGACTTAAATTTACTAGCTGCCGTCCAGCAAGCAGCATATATTAACAAAAAGCACATAAGCTAAATATTGTGTTTCTAGTTAGAAGAGGTATTCAGGTTCATTGGCCAGGATTTTTATCTGTACTAAAGTGATATTTGGTCATTTTTCCATTACTCCCTATATTATTTTTTTTTCACCTAAAGAACTGATGATAAAGGGTCTAGAGCCCCCCTCGGAAAGGGAGAGGGACACAGACCATAAAGCCAGCAAGCAGGGATGCTGCCTGCTCCGCTCTGCCCATTCTACTCTTGAAAGCAAACAGCATTGTGAAAATTGGCTCTTAAGACTTGTTTTTTTCATACTTAGTGCTAAGAAGTATTCTGAAAAATCTTCACCGGGAGAGGTTTGCATTCACCAGCAATTTGAGGACAAGATCCTCCTAGTATCATTTCAACTTTGCCTTTTCTGTACATATGCAATACAGAGACTGACTTATCTACATTGGTGTTAAAATAATGGAACTACACTGAAGTGATAATCTGGAGATTCTGCAAGCAGCAGGAAGCTTTCTGCAGCATTAGGACAGCTTTAACTTCTGCGTTTTATCTTTTTCTTTTTTTTTTTTTTATTTTGTGAAGAATGGAAAAAGGAAGACATAGATATGACGAAATAATCCATTACACCCGGTTGAACGTGCTTCCTATTTTTGGTCAATTCAGTGCTACTTCTGTTTGTTCTTTGAGAACAAATACAAACAAAGTACTTTTTTTTAAAAAATGAAAATTTATTTATATTAAAAAATCCTATATAGTTGCTGAAAACAAAAATTCAAATCGGTAACAAACCTACTGAACCCAAGTATAGTTATGTTCCCACAAACTAGTTCATGTGGCCACATTTCCCTGCTATATTCATAAACCTACTATCAAGGGCCTCAGTCTCTGTGGGGACAAACGGAAGTGAATCACATAGCACAATAGAAGAGTTAAAGATCCCAGAAAAAGGAATAGAAACTTCACCGTTATCACTGTTACTTTTATGGGAAGGGTGATCAAAATACAACAAGCGGTGATTATCATCTATATAAACACCAAAATTAGACTCACCAAGTCCTCCCTCTTGCTGGAGTCTAAGGTTAAATCTGCAATAGCTTGTCTGTATGTTCACAGCTTCAGCTTTGACTCTTCCCAACATTCTTGTATTTGCCAAAAAAGCACTTGTTTGGATGAAATTATGTTCACAGCAATCTTTGCATGGTATAGAATATTTTATTTTCTAGTGTAATGACGCACTGCTAAGGGTAATGAAAGCAGCTGCCATTTTCTGGTATGCCACCTAAACCTGTGTGATGATGGAAAATTTCTCTAAGAAATGAACTGTCAGTTTTCTCTTTTTCTCCATGCCAGTCACCTTCATCAATGGTCAGATACAGCAATTCAGCTGTCAGTGGTGTACACCACTGAAACATATTCTAAGTAATGCCCGCAGTAGTAGTACCAACAGCAGAACAAGTTTCTTGACAAGTGAGAAGCACCTCATCTCCATTAAAAACAGTCTCAAAAGGTTTCAGCTCATTTATGGATCAGAGGTGGGGGCAAGAGGTGGTGAAGTCACACATAACTGCCACTCAGTCTGCCAAAAGTGGTTGGGAGATGAGTGCTAGTTACTTAAAACTGGCTGAGGGCCTGTCACCTGCTACTGGGCCACCAATACTTCATTTTTACAGGCCGTGGAAATCCCAGCGCAGTGTAGCACTTTACAACCATCCACCCTGTCATGAAATGCCCAGACCTTGTTGCTTTGCCCACAGTAAACTAGCTGTAGAAAGGTAAATGCTCTCTAGTACTTATGTCCGTAATCCAACAGAGCCATCTAGGAAAGTAAATATGGTGACAATGCCTAACTGTGGGTGGGAAAAAAAGGAAGAGTATGTCTCTCTCTCAACTGTGTAACAGTGTTGGTGCATTGCTTGGGTTTAAGTATCTGCTGATGCCAATTATCGTTACGTGGCAGGAAGATGGTAAACATAAGACAGATCTGACTGCAAAATGAATCCACGTTAGTGGTATACTTTAACAATAAACACGTACATAAGGCTGCGTGTTTTCTTCTAGTATCTGTTTCTAAGCATGTAATACATCATATGTACACTGTGTTGTTTCTATGTATAAGTAATGTTAGCCTTTTAGATCTATTCAGCATTTTCAGACCAGAACAGCTGATTCCATCCTTGAATTTTAGGAAACAGCAAGACAAAACCTTCAGGTATTGGAATAAGCAGTTTAGACCCTGTATATGTGATGCCTTTATATTATGGATGGTCTGTACTTAGTAAAGTACTTGTACTACAGTAAAGTAAGATGAAGTCAGTCCAGAGGTAAAGTAAGCCCTCAATGAATTATCCATAGGGGATAAACCCCAATATTTCTCGTTATTTCTATTAAGCATAATTCAAAAATAGTTTTATATAATTCCCCTTAACTTGTACTACTTGTTTTGAAAGTGTGAGGGCATCCCTCCTGTTGCACCCAATGGCGGTGGAGTAGCTAGCAGACTGCAAAGCCCAAGGCTGTGGAGCTAGTGATACTAGAAGGCTAATAATTTAATTTTCCGGCCATACTTGGTTGCTTTTCTCTCTGGCTTGGACCCCAGCACGACAGACGGCTGCGTTATTTCCCCACCGATATGAGTCAGCGTGAGGGCGCACGGCGCGGCCCCAGCGGCTAACACCTTCTGCCACAGGCCGGCAGGAGCCTTGGCTCCGCGCCACCGGCGGCCGGGGCCTGTCTGCCCCGCCTCCGGAGCAGGGAACGGCGGGGGCCGCCACAGCCGGCAGCGATGCCTGGGGGGTGGAAGGGCGTGGGGAGGCGGAGGAAGCCCGAGCCGCTCCCGCTCTCCCCCCCGCCGCCCGCAGCGGCCCGCACCGGAGCAGGTCGGANGGGAGGCCTTTGTCCCGGCCGCCTCAGCCGCTCTCCTTCCTCCCGTGCTTGGGGTGGCCGCCCTCCTCGAGGGGCGCAGCGTCCACTAACTCCCTTTTCCCCTCCCCGCGCCGCCGTTAACGGTCACTAACGACGAGAGCGCGGCCCAGAGAACCGGGGCGGCCCGGGGCCGCTGCCCAGCGCGGGGCGCAGGCGGGCGGCTGCTGCCCTTCCCCCGCCGGGGCCGGGCGAGCCCCTGATAAAGCGTTCGGGAGGAGTTGGTGTCAGGGCTCCAGTGGCGCAATCGGTTAGCGCGCGGTACTTATACAGCAGTACAAAGCCGAGCAATGCCGAGGTTGTGAGTTCGAGCCTCACCTGGAGCACAGAGCTTTTTTTGGCGGGGGAAGGGAAAACGGGCTTTTTTGGGGATTTGGCCGCGCTCCAGAGGAAGGCAGAAACAAAAGTTAACGGAAAAATTACGCAGCCGTGGCGGCAGCGTGGAACCCAGCGTGCCCACGGGACCATACCTGCCGGGCCGCGGCGCTGTGGGTTTTTNGGGGGGGGGGGGGCAGTGGGTGGCGGCCACAGCAGTGCCTGAAGGAGCACATGCGTGGGGCTGCTTGGTTAAAGTTTGTGTGTGTATGGGGATACAGTCAGCGACTGGCGTTATCGACTGAAGGGTGGTGTGTCGGGAGCAGCTCCTCAGCGTGGACTAACGAGCACTTCCCTGGCAAGAGCCGCTTGTGTGATCTTGCAGGAAATAAAAAGTTATTTTACCCTGTGCGATTTAATGCAGAGCGCAAGTAAATATTGGGTGGTGCTGTCTGCAACTGAAGGGTGACAATATCTTCCCCCCTTACTTTGCCTGCTGTGGCAGTGACAGCCTTCGTCACTGCTCATTACCTCGGTAATGCTTTACAAATGCGTGGGCCGTAGCGGGAAGGAAAATAATTCAAATAATTTCAGATTTCTTTTCACAGGTTGAGAGGCGCCGGGGCTGCCGGGAAAAGGGGCAGCTTCCTGGAAAAGAAAGGTGGGGGGCACCGCCTGAGCATGTGGGCCCAGATCTTGCGAACACGCGTGCTAACACCTAATCTGCTATTGCAACGGTGCACTTTACATTAAAAAGTTCCGCGAGACCCTTGAGGTTGTGCAGCCAGAGGCACCTTTGTGGCCCAAATCATAGAATCATAGAATGGTTTAGGTTGGAAAGGACCTTGAAGATCATCGAGTTCCAACCCCCCTGCCATAGGCAGGGACACCTCCCACTAGACCAGGTTGCTCAAAGCCCCCTCCAGCCTGGCCTTGAACACCTCCAGGGATGGGGCCTCAACAACCTCTCTGGGCAACCTGTTCCAGTGCCTCACCACCCTCAAAGTGAAAAACTTCTTCCTAATGTTCAATCTAAACGTGCCCTCTTCCAGTTTGAAGCCATTCCCCCTCGTCCTATCACTACATGCCCTAGTAAAAAGTCCTTCCCCAGCTCTCCTGTAGGCCGCCTTTAAGTACTGGAAGGCTGCAATAAGATCTCCCCGGAGCCTTCTCTTCTCAGCCCCTTAATGGCTGTACTGCAGGCGGTAACTCCCCGAAGTGCCATTTTAAGGTTTTTAATTATCTCTTCTTCCCTATTCTAGTTACTGCTTCCCCCGCCCCGAATTTTGCATGGACCTCATTGATTTCGGCGATGGTGTGGTCATGCCTGACGCATGCGCCCTATCAATATAAGGAAGCCTAAATCAACAAGAGAGATCCATAATCTATCGAAGGGCAAATAAAATTCGCCCTTCACTTGCAGCGCATCTCGCATTTTGTCCTTCATGCAGGAGCGCCGCATCCCAGTGCTGAGGAGCGCAGAGGCGTGTTTGCAGAGCGACTGGAAATGCTAAAAAATGAAAATGCTGTTTTTGTGTAGCTGGAAAACAAAACCTCGCAGAGGGAGCGGAACTCCTTTCTCTGGCCGGAGATCGCTTTTTGCAGACACGGAGCGGGGAGGGTGCTGCTCCCTGCTGCCTCTCCCCCTTCCCCTGCCTGCCTCTGGGCAGTGGTGGTTCTGGTGCTCCCTCCCCAAGGAGGAACCACTGTTTTGTCCGTTGGGGTCTTGCTTTGGTGTGCCCGTGTGTGTGATTGTGCAATTTGTGCCAAATCTGAGGTGCACCACCAAACAGGTGGTGTTTGTTGCGTTCATGGCTTTTTTGCGACTTGGCTGGTCAGTGCCGGAGAGCAGGTGGGATGACCAGCGGGAGCCACACGGTGCCGTGGCCTTCTTCACAAGACCTCCTTCATCCCCTCAGTCCTGCCTTGGCTTTTACTCGCACTCCAGGATGATTTTTGCCTTGCCTCTGGAGGGAGGGGAAGGGAAAAAAAAAAAAAAAGACCAAAATCACCATGTGAGGCGACACTTGTTTGCATTCCTGCCGCAGAGGCCTTGCCTCCTGATCGACTCCTGTGTCTGGCACCTGAGGGAAACGTGTTCTGAGATGGGGATTCCACACTGAAAAATGTGCTAAATCAGGCAGGACAATTTGTGGGAATTTACTAGAAATCCCTGTACAACAAAAGGATGTTATCTGTCTAATGGGTATTTACAAAATAAAGTGAACCCCTGCTAAAGCATGAGGGTTTCCTGAGGGAGGCAGGGCTGTGAAAGAAGAAGAAATGAACGCCCACAGAGTGAGCAGATGGTTGTGGTGTGGCTGTGGGCACCTGGGCAGGGTCCTCCTCCCGCCCAGGCCCTGCGTCTAGGTTGGAAGGGACCTTTAAGATCATCAACCAACACTGCCAAGACCCCCACCAAACCATGTCCCTAAGCACTATGTCTACCCGTCTTTTGAATACCTGCAGGGATGGCAATTCAGCCACTTTCCTGGGCAGCCTGTTCCAATGTTTGATAACCCTTTCTGTGAAGAAACTTTTCCTAATAGCCATCCTAAACCTCCCCTGGCACAACATGAGGCCATTTCCTCTTGTCCTATCGCTTGTTAACTTGGGAGAAGAGACCGACCCCCACCTCTTTACAACCTCCTTTCACGTAGTTGTAGAGAGTGATAAGGTCTTCCTCAGCCTCCTTTTCTCCAGGCTGAACAGCCCCAGTTCCCTCAGCTGCTCCTCATAAGACTCGTGCTCCAGACCCCTCACCAGCTTCGTTGCCCTTCTCTGGTCACGCTCCAGAACTTCAATGTCTTTCTTGTAGCGAGGGGCCCAAAACTGAACACCAGTGCCGAGTACAGTGGGACAATCACTTCCCTAGTCCTGCTGGCCACACTATTCCTGATACAGGCCAGGATGCCATTGGCCTTCTTGGCCACCTGGGCACACTGCTGGCTCATATTCAGCTGGCTGTCGACCGATACTCCCAGGTCCTTTTCCACCGGGGAGCTGAGGTCAATGATTCTGCTTTGTTTCCTTCCCCGAAGGTGCTGCTGCGGGGAGCAGCCATGTCCGGGGAGGGGGGACAAGGTTTGGGCCTGGGAGCGGTTTCTCCAGGGTGTATGAGGAGCCTGTCCTGGTGCGGTGCTGAGCTGGGGCTGCTGTGGTGCCGCCGTTGTGGCCTCGCCTTTTCTGACGGGGTGAAGCGTGGAGTGCCCTGGGCTGTTGCTTGCATTTGCCACTTATTTCCTGAAAATTAGGTGTCTTACAGGCATATGAAAAGGAAGTATGTGTTTTTGTTTACACTGAGGTGTTTTGTTGTTGGGCTTTTTGGTCCTGAGTTGTTGGTTAATGCTTTAATGCTGGCTGGCAATGGCTTATATATAACGTGTGTTTCTTTATATATGGATGTATATGGATATATATATGTGTAAAGATACCATTATGGGAGAGCTCCCAATATCTGTGTGTGACTGCTGTCTTATTTTCTAATTCTTTAATGTACTCAGATGACCTATTTAGAAAACACCTGTGTGTGAGCGATGCAGAGTGCCAGCTGTGCTAACGTGATCTAGAGAGAGGTAACCCCTGCTGCCCCCTCCCGCCTCTTCCCCAAATAGTAATGTGGTTCACCTGTGCCTCATTTTACTTCATGGAAACCAGCTGCCAGGCCTCCTCGTTCTCCTTCTGAGCCACTACCTGCCATTTATCACTGTCTTCCCAGGAGGTGGCTAAGGGAGTCCTGGCTTCAGCTTGGGGGTTACTGTCAGCTGGTGAGGGGCTTGGATAGGCCATAGGTGCTCCTGGAAGCCCCCCAGAGAAGAAAGGTTTCTCCAAGGTGAGTCTTCTGTACTGCCCAGTTTATCTAGGAGTCTGCCTCTTCTAGTCTATGCTGCATTCTTTATTTCTGTATTAATTTGCCTGGTGTGGCTGGTGTGCCTGCAGGCCTGTAGCTCCCTAACGCCTCTGAAATCCTCCTAGAGTCCATTTTAAAAAGGTCCCTCTTCTTAAAATTTGTGTTGCTCCTTGTTTAATGGAATATGTGTACTCTATAGGCTTATTCTGACTACTCTGAGTTCCCACTGGCCGTGGAAAGAAAGAGGGCTTGCTTCTAGATACACAGAAACTTGACTTGTGTGTTGCTTATTGCTGGAAGATTTCACAAAAATCTAGCTATTGCCTGATCTTGGAGAATTAATAGTAATCAAGTTAGGGAGCAAGCTTTGTGTTTATGCCTATATGATTTTGCTCAAATGGGGAGTCCCATGGGGAATGGCAGATGCAGGATCTAGGAGAAGGAAAGACAGGCTTATGCAGGATAGCCCTTCCTGATGCTTGGCAACTTTTGTGTCCGGCATTTGGTGTTTGTGGGGCTCTTAAGCACTTGCTTAACTTGAGTTTCTTTGAATGTATCAGTCTGGAACTTTCCATGATATTGGGGCTTGCATATCCGAACAAATGTGTATAAAAGCCTATGCTAAAGACTTGGCCAACCTCATTGTTTTTAAACCGAAGTAATAACTATTTTTAGTCTTAACTTTACAATAGCCAATAAGTCTGCTCTTCACAACTTTTCCAATAGATGGCACTGTGGTCCCACAAAGTGAAAAAGAAAAACCAAAGCAAAGCATTCCCAGACATCCTAAAAATAGAAATCACTTGCCAAATGCTCTGCTGTGCACAGCAGAGAACAATAGGCAAAAATTCCAAGGGTTGCTTAGAAAACAAAGTCCACTGGAGGTATAGATGCGTTTGGTTTTTCTTCTGGACTCNCCCCCCAGCCCCCTTTCTATGTAACATCTTGAGGACCTTTCTGAAATTAAAATCTATTGATTAGTTGTGTTTGGAGTAACAAAAGTGGGGTTGGAGTGTATCATGTTTTTTAAGTCTGTATGGATTCAGTACCTTGTCAAAGTGCCAGCGTAGTAGGCCCAGCTTAGATTCTTTTGCACAAAATTTTTAAAGAATAGCTGGTGTTAGAGGCTTTCGTGCAGTGTTGCCTGAAGTCCAGGCGGCTGCTTCCCACCCAGGGTGCCCATACTATGGAGGTATTAAGCTTGGAAGTAGCAGCTGGGAGAGGAGCAAAATGCAGGTGCTTGAAAACGGTGGGGAAGCACTCTTTTAAACGAAATATGCTGCTTTTGTAAGGGGAAAGATAATGTAAGGGGGTGGGTGTGTGTCAGATGGTGACATGGAAGCTTCCTAGGTGAAGAGAAGGGCTGAAAGATGAAGGGAATAGTTGGGCTTATACAGGCTGATGGAGGAGAATTGAGAAGAACTTGTAAGGTCGGTAGAAAAGCAAGCTCGGAAAGAGAAAGACTTCATGCATTAATCTCTGAAACCGGGAAAGTGGATGTTCCAAGGAGATAACAAGAAAAAAAGAGAAAGGGGAGGGAGAGAAAGAAAGGGAAGGAGGAGGGAACAGAGGGAGCAGGTAAAAGAACATAAGTAAGGAAGCTTTAAAAAATAAAAATAAAAATTGGGTTGTCTGGCTGTAGCTATATGAATATGCGGCCTTGGTCAGTGAAAAACAAATGAGTAAGTGTTACCAGTCAAGCCAACCTAAGATGGAGTTGCTGTAGTGAGTGAATTGGCCTGTACGTTTTGCTTGAGCAAAGAGTGATCTCAAGAGGCAGGTTTTTCTTCTCTGTGTGTTTTGAGTGGTTACTTTAGTGTGGCAATATAAGAGACCCCTTGGTCTCTCTAGGGATTGAAGCTGGTGTTGGGAGGGCTAGAGAGCTCAGCTTTCTGGTTTGGAAAAGGAAGGAAATGGACAATCAGTACTGGATTCTGTGCCCATTTAATTTTCTTGCTTATGCTGAGTTTGCTGTGTTAGGCTCTGCTTTTAAGGTGGAAAAAGACTCTTGGTTTCTTCAAATAGTTTTGGTGAAGCCTAAATATTTGAAGCCTTGGAAAAGTCTCAAAATATAGCAAAACAAGCTAAACCAGACCCAGAGAAAGAACAAGCTGGGGAAGTGGCTGAAATGGCAGGGGATAGTCAGAGAGTCTGTAATTAAAAAATTTTGGAGGATGGATGCTCCCGTGAAGGAGGCAATTGAGTCTGAACTGCCTGCTATAGTTGAGAGATCTTTATACACCTTTGTACAGATTTATGGTAGTGCTAGGAAATACTTCTAGAAATTTTACTATGAAGTTATACATATAAAGATTGGGGGGGAGAATAAAGCAACAATTTTTAAACATTTGTCTTCTGAAAAGACTGTATGAAATTCTTAAGAGGCAATTGTGCTGCAGGTCATGTGGTTATAAGGTGTAACTTAGAGGCTTAGATGGTTTTCTGGTTTTGTGAAGAGAGGCTGTAGGGCGCTAGTGGTTTCGGCCGACTACAGTGGCCAAGTCCTTTGTTGCATCCAACCCTAACACCTCAGGAGTACTTGTTCCTTCCTGAGGACTTGCAAAGTCAATTAAGCTTGGTGGCTGTGTCCCACTGAAATCAATGCCAGTAAAAAATCCCTACATTCAGATCTATTGAGATTCATAGGTGCTCACATATGTGTTTAAGTCCCTAACAGCTTTGAAAATTTGACTGCTAATACTGAACTTTTTGCAAGGCATGTAGTAGCCTACATCTGTTTAAAATACTGCTGTGACTGATGGGTGTCTCTGATTGTGTCTGTCACTGTCATTTAGCTATTCTGTGCCTGCAGCGTAACCTAGCCAAAAAAATACTTACTACTTTTATCATAACAAATAGCAGTGTTTGGTGTGGCTGTGTTGTTACTTTATGTTAAAAACTTAAGAAATATCTTTGGAAATCCTTTTCTTTTTTTTCTGGAATTGGAGACTTGTGTATCACTGGGGGTGCTAGGAGTGCTATGGTGTGTCTTTGTGTTTGAAGGCAAACTTGTTAATAGAGAACTAGGGTACTTGCCTCATTGTTTTTAGGTTCCTAATAACCATAGCCCTTTGACAGGATTCTTACAAGACTTGGCCAAATTTTCAGAGCTGTTCAGGGATGTGTGCCTGATGCTGATGTTTGTTTACCTGCTTCTAAGCATCTGGATGTTGTAAATGGTGTCTAGCAAACAGACTTCCTATTGCAAATGTAATGGATTTGGAGTATTCTTGCAGGAGTAGCCTCTGTCATCTAAATACCTCTGAAAGTAAAAGCCAAACTGTCAAGGAATCAAGATTGAGGTGACTATTTTTGAAATGTAGTATTAATGTATAATACAAATGGGTGCGTTTTCACTGATGTCAGTGAACTTGCTTCATGTTCCATAAGAGGATAAAGATTGGCCCAAAGTAATGGGAAGCTTATGTCTGGCTGTGAGGAAACCAGGAAATTCATGGGCCTTTAAAGTATGACCCACTGCAATATTCAGTATGTGTGATTTTTGGCATGATTCAGCAGTAAATACTAGTTGAAAACAGAAGCACAGATTATAGGGTAAATAATTCAGGCCAGAGAGAGGCCTCCTGCTTATGCATTACATAGTAAAGGAAATTGAAGTAGGACCACAAAATACAATTGCTGGGAAGAACAGGAGCAGTTTGGAACATCCACAGCTAAAACTGTGGAAACGGTCCTCCTGGATGACACCTGCAATCAGAAGGACATAATAATCTCCTTTGTATGTATGTGTGTGCGCTGACCAGTGAATCATGTGAAGACTGCTGCGCTTGGCAGGCATCATTTTGGAGGGGACTTTCTGTTCTGCGGCTGCTGGGTTGGAGGATATAATCAGCACAATGCTGCTTTGGTAGATGATCTAATAAATGTCTGACTTGACTGCCGCTTTTTTTTTTCTTTTTGTGGTCACTGGGCTAGATGCACCATGCACTAGAAGGAGAGAACTCTTTACTAAATTGTTTTTCTCTTTCACTTTGCATTTTATTTAGTATTTAAATAGTTTTGGCTGCTGACATAACATAGTGCTTGTCTCCTACTCTGTATGTAGAGAGCCACCTAAGCAATGTTCTTGCATGTCATTGATAGTGTTTTTCTGTTCTGGCAAAAAACAGAGCCAAGGTAGTCCCAACAGATGTGGTTGGCTAGCGCTGTGGCTGAGTGATCTGGCTTCTGTTTGCTTCATTTGGAATGGGGTGGACCTTCAGAAATCAACAGGTCCTTTCCCCAAGTGAGGTGCAAATTAAGGCAAACAGCAGAATGCACCATTAGCACAGTAACTTCTCTAGCTTGGGCATCTTTTAGTTGCTTTTGGAGGTTAGAATGCCTTGGTTTAACGTGTACCAGGGTTTTCACAATGAGGAGGGACATTACTGGTGTGTGATTTCTGTAGAGCATGGAGTTGAGGAGGATGGCTAGCAGGGTTGATCAGGTGTGACACATGGTGAGCTGTTGCTTCAAGATTGCTTCCTTGTGCAGTGTGATAATTGGAAAACCACAATTCCTTGATGTCTCCAGTGAATGCTGGTTTGAAATACAAATTGGACTGTATTTAATTCTTATATGGAATATTTCTACTTATTAAGTTGCTTGTTTTCTCTGGAAGCTAATCCATGGGATAATGGGGTGAAAAATTCTGTAGCTCACTCCATTAAATGACTGCTGGACAATATAAGAAAGTGGGTTTTAAGGGTCAATTTGGAAAGTAACTTAAGCCAGAAGTTTCCCGTAACAATTGTGGTTTGGATACAGTTGAAATAAGAACAACACATCTAAATTCAATTGTACTTGCATTGGCTAAGCAATAATCTTAGAGTAGATGTGAACAACACACATTGGAGACTAACAAGCCGTATGCTGATAGAAAATTATAACTGATACAGACAAACTGGGGAAAAAAAAAATGGTAGTGATTACAAGCTATGAAAGTACTGGTCCTAGCTGTCCCACTCAGTAAATAATCCTGAAGGAGTACTAGCAGCATTAGTAGTAGCAGCATTTAGCCATCTGTCTTGGCTTCTGTGGGAGGCTTTAAAAAAAAAAAAAAAACAAACCAAAAAAACCCCAAAACAAACAAACAAAAAAAAACAACAGAAACCCACTGTTAGTGGAACTGCATCCACTGAAATCATAGGAGAACTTGGCCCTGCATTTTAATGTTGCAGTTCCTTGTATGTTGTACATCCTACACTTGGATCTCATTTGATCATTTGCTTTGATAGGGCAGACGTTTCCTTGATGTTCGTGAAGTCCTTAGTTAGTGGTCAGCTCAAGTTACCGTGCATCAGTCTAACAAGACTGGTCTGCAAGAAACTTGAGGTGGCTTCAGACCTAAGAACCTTTGTCCTGTAGCGCTGGTGGCTCCAACTTCAAGCTTGTGTTGCCCATTGTACTGTGGACAAAAAAAAAAAGGCTGTTTCTGCCTCTTGTGTAATCAAATCTACTGTCTTTACTGTTTTCTTGGCTTGGAATTGTAAACATGAGTGGTGATCTGGCAAAAATGCTTCTTTGCTCATTCTTTACTGAGGGGGTATTTATGAGCTACTCTGAGTAAATAAGTCTTTGCTGTAGCTTAGTGTTGCTGTGACTGTGTTTCCCGTGCGTTCTGTGTGTCTTGTTTTCCTGATAAACTCTCTTCATCTTGTGTCTGTGTTAACCAACATAACGTTCACAAATTATCAACTTAAGTGTAAAATTTCAGCTTACTACATCTAATTTTTTTGACATTTTTTTCCTAAAATTTGGCTGCCTTCATCCTGTAAGAAAATGAAGCTAAAGATGAATGTTTTAATCTCTGAGCAAATGCTTTTTGCCTTCTCTTAGTGATACTGCTAGAATTAAACCTGCCTTGAAATACATAGTTCATAGTATTTCTTGGTATGTATCACATACCAAGAAATCAACTGAGAGACATCAACAGAGCTCTTTGGACTTGATTCCAAGCATAAATTCCTGTAAAACACTTCTGGTAATTTCATAGAATCGTAGAATGGTTAGAGTTGGGTGGGACCTTGAAGATCATCTAGTTCCACCCCCCCCNNNNACCCCCCCCGCCACAGGCAGGGACACCTCCCACTAGACCAGGTTGCTCAAAGCCCCATTCAACCTGGCCCTGAACACTTCCAGGGATGGGACCTCCATAACTTCCCTGGGCAACCTGCGCCAGTGCCTCACCACCCTCACCATAAAGAATTTCTTCCTGATATCCAATCTAAATCTACCCTCTTGCAGTTTAAAACTGTTATTCCTTGTCCTTTCACTATGCTCCCTGATAAAGTCCCTCCCCATCTTTCCTTTAGACCCCACTTAAGTACTGGAAGGCTGCTGTAAGGTCTCCCCGTAGTCTTCTCTTCTGTAGACCGAACAACCCCAACTCTTTCAGGCTGTCTTTATAGGAGAGTGCTCCAACCCTCTGATCATCTTCATAGCTTGTCTTATGTTGGGGACTCCAGAGCTGGATGCAGTACTCTAGGTGGGGTCTCACCAGTGTGGAGTAGAGGGGCAGAATCACCTCCCTTGGCCTGCTGGCCACGCTTCTTTTGATGCAGCCCAGGATGTGGTTGGCTTTCTGGGCTGCAAGTGCATATTGCTGGCTCATGTTGAGCTTCTTATCAACCAACACCCTCAAGTCATTCTCCTCAGGGCTGCTCTCAATCTGTTCGCTGCCCAGGCTGTATTTTTGCTTGGGACTGCCCCGGCCCACATGCAGGACCTTGCACTTAGCCTTGTTGAACTTCATGAGGTTTGCACAGGCCCACCTCTCCAGCCTGTCCAGGTTCCTCTGGATAGCATCCCTTCCCTCCAGCGTGTCGACAGCACCACACAGCTTGGTGTTGTCAGCAAACTTGCTGAGCGTGCACTCAATCCCACCGTCCATGTTGCCAACAAAGATGATAAACAGCACCAGTCCCAGTACTGACCCCTGAGGAATGCCACTCTTTCACTGGTTTCCACTTGGACATGGAGCTGTTGACTGCAACTGTTTGAGTGCAGTCATCCCGCCAATTCCTTATCCACCAAGTGGTCCATCCATCAAATCCATGTCTCTCTAGTTTAGAGACAAAGATGTTGTGTGGGACAGTGTCAAATGCTTTGCACAAGTCTAGGTAGATGACATCAATTTCCTTTTATCAATGTAAGTGATGCAGCATGAATCCATCATAATTACTGTTGAGCTGTACCAAATTAGATTATATGATTGAGGCTGTTTTTTTCTAATGGATTTTATTGAAGAAATGCGATATGGTAAGGAAGAGGCAGGCTGTGTAACATTCATCATTTGATGAATTTGTTTGTCCTCCTGTATATAGAAGAGAGCCATTTCTTCTGTTCAGTGTTACCCATTAGATTGCTTACAATCTGTTCAAAGTGATTATCAACTACTATTCTAACACAGTAGTGGTATTCTGTTCTTGTTTCCTTCAGTGCAAAGCATAGACAAATCAGGCTTGTACTGCTAAGCATCTGTATCTGGTAAAGCCACGCATGACTAAACTTAGTGCAGTGGCTCACATCCTTCATTTGTTTACACTGATAGAAATTGAGGTTCATGTTCGCCCAGCTAAGCAGAGTTATTTCAGATTTTATACTGGTGAAATGGAAACAAAAATACCTGGTGTGTGCTTTAAGTGTTGTACTTTAAGGAGTTGGATAAACTCTTTACACTTAGTCTCCTTTATCTGAGAAGTGCCAATCAAACAGTAGAGGACAGGGCATGAGTGTCTGACTGCTTCAAGGGTAACGGTTGTGCTTGCAGACATGGTGTTACAGACCATACTACGTGAGAGCTCTGTATGAGTACCTAAATTTAGTTACCGCAGCTAATCTAGGTCACAGTGAAAATGACATTGTGGTACTTTCACATGAGTTCCTTTTTTTCTTTAGTGGCTTTTGCTAGGCGAATAACTTTGGTTTGGCCCGCAGACGAAAAATGTTGTCTCTTGGCAAATTGGATATGAATTTTGGCAATTACAGCAGGCCATATCCATCACTTAGAAGAGAGAACAACTCATCATTCTATGACTAGATGTGGGGAAGTAAAAAACAATTAAAAATATGATCTCCTAAGTTTTCCAACATGTCTACCACCCTCGGGTGCAGCCCTGGTAACTGGAACACCAGCCCAAGCTGCTTGAGGGGATGGTGTCCACCCTGATGTGGAGCTTTCCTTCATACATGGATGTCCTCTTTCAGAGTTTTCGCTATGTATGAAACATTACTTTTGGGGCCTGCTGCTGACAGGAGTAACCTTCTGCAAGGCTGTAGTGCTGCATTGTACGCAGCATGTGGAAGCGTGGGTTATTACCAAGCATTGGGTGGCTATCCCATTAGAGGGAAGTAGAGCTACTGTACTTGACTACAGTTGACCTTGTATCTGGATGCACAATTGCTTGATCCAAAACTATTTTTTACTCCTCCTCAAATCGATTAGATTAAATAGGTCTAAACAACTTTGAATATTCAAAAGCCTGTAACTGTTACTGGAAATAGTATTTAGACCATTAAGACAACCAATTGCCAGCAGATGGCAGCATTGCACTCTGTAACTTCCTTTTTCCAGCGGTGGTTTTGCAACTCTTTTACTACTTAGGCTGGTAGGAGGCTGCCAGCTAAGAAGTAATCCAAAACCACTTCTAAAATGTTTTGAAATACAGGTCTTAGTAGATTATGATAATTGGGTATTGTTTCAGACTCGGGGCTTCCATATGGAAAATACCACTGCGCTGCATAAGACAACATACTAAAAAGCAGTGCGAGTACACCTAAGTCTTTCATGTTAACTCTAAGTAATTGCTCTGAGACAGAGGAAGGCTGTTTGATAAAAGTGTTCTTATTTGTAAAAATACTAGCAAATCACTTAAAGATGCAAGAGTTCAAACTGGAACCATATGTGTAGAGCTGTAAGTGACTTCCTGCATATTATGTCTTTAATACTACAACACTCCCCCATTCCTTCTTTAGAAAAAGACATGCTGACTTTCCTGGTCCTTTTTGTACTATGCCTTTTACACAACGTGCAGCCTGATCATTAGAGTCCATAACTGGTCAGATGTACAAGTGGACGTACCCTCATTAAAAGTTATCAACTGTTTGACAGTGTTCAAAGGTTTGGATGCAATAGTTAATTTTTGTCTGTGAGAACTCAGTTAAGAATATGGCATTGTTTGCAAAGCACATGCTTGATTGACTATTCAATCTGGTAAATTTATAGCAATTATGGCAAAATTGGAGAGGTTCTTCCCCCCGCCCCACCTCCCCGGTTGATTCATGGGAGTTCCAGTCAAACAGTGGAGGAAATGAAAGCTCTTTCTGCTGCTAAAGGAAAGGGCCGACTTCAGAAACCTCTTCAGAAAAAAACCTTCTAGTTCCAGATAGACATCTGCCTGTGATGTACTACTAATAATCCTAAACTGTATAAGATATTTCACTTTTTGTGTATTCTTTTAGGGAGAATATAAGGCTATTGTTAGGTTTGGCGCAAGATGCACTTTGAGAGTACTGCATTACAACCAGCTAGCACTGATGTAAATGGCAACACAAAACACAGGGCAGTAATAAATGGAAACTAGGTCAACCATTGCAGCCATTCAGAAAGCGGTTAAAAAACCATACTTCTCTTGTAGATTATGGCCCTGCAACTGTTGAGTAGAAGCGAGTGTCTGGATATCAATTAAATTAGTGCTATCTTTAGGAAGCTTTATGCACCTACTTCAGAGTTTAGCTTCAGAGTGCATGAGGAAACCTTCATCCTTTCCCTCTCCTCCCCCCCACCCCCCCCACCCGCAGAACAAAACAATAGTATAAGTAAAACCAAAGTTTGGGCTGAATCATTTGAGTTACGCTCCAGTACAATTCTGCCTTTTGTCATGCAAGTGCACCACAATGAAAAATTTGAATTATTGTGTTTTTTGCAGCCAAAGTAGAATATTGCAGGTGCCAGACCGTTTTGCTGAGATGAATGACAGCTATATGTTGTCAGGATGTGACAGGATGTCTCAGTATTCTGGAACAAATTAAGCATATGCAAATTTCATTTGAATGGGAGAATTTCAGGAATATCAGCAGCATGGGAATTGGTATTTTGAATTGAGAGGGCTCCTCGTACTGGGTACATCCTCAGAACATGGTCTGGTGGTCAGAGCAGTCTAATGCACACCTTTTTGCTCAAACCACATAAAGGTATTAGTGAAGAGAAGTTGTGTGTTATGTAGTAAAAAATGTGTGGCAAGGGACACTGGCCTACCTGGACTTCTGTTGCAACTAGAACAGAGCAATAAGAATTAGGATTAATTTCCTGTCTTCCTCAATGGTTAAATGGAGCTTGCATAAGCCTGCTTAAAACAAACAAACAAAAAACTTGGTTAATGTTGCAGGAGGAAGTACTTTGAAAAGATTAGCAAACTTAATATTTTATCCTTTAAAGGTGCATTGAGAGACTAGATTCACTGCCCTGTGTGCAGATACTGTGAAAGGGTATTATTAATTATCTTTTATCTTGGTCACATTTTAAAGCTTTGTCTTGAAGACTTTGGATACTTTGAGTAGAGTCATCCTTTACTTTCTGCTGTCTACAGTTAAAGACATAGTATTAGTGTATGCTCAGGCAAGGGAAAATGGGTGCCTTGTAAAAAGCAGTCAGTATTCTTTCTCTTGTGTAGTAACATCCCCCTCCCCCAAAGCGGGGTGGAGGGAAGCTCTTCACTATATCTGCCCTTCCAAAGATTTTGCAGAAAGCCAAATAAGTGTCAGGAGGGTTTTTTTTTGGTCTTGGAGTTAAATCAGACAATCTGTCTTCCATGTCTCTTTGGGTATTGTTTGTGAGATAAGTCACTCTTTTTAAAACAGCATTCACAGATCATTTCAGAGTGTTGCACAAAATATTTAAAAAAAAAAAAAAGACACAAACTCTTAAAACAAAACAAAAAAACCTACCCCCCCCGACAATAATTAAAAAAAAAGAGAGACAATCAACCAGAAAAAAACCCAACCAACTGCAGAAGTCAGGTCTCACTTTGAGAGACTTGTCCTTCCACCTATGTGGTGGAACATTCCAACACCTTTGCTGTGTTGGAATGAGCAGTTCTGGGGAGGGAAGCTAACGTGGGTGGCTTCTGCCACTGGAAGTTTGTCTGGAAGAATGTCTTCCACTTTATATTGCTCTGGTTTTGCAACAGCATTTTATATCAAGAAAAGTTGCAGCACAGTATCTTCCTCATCTGTAATATGCACATATCTATGCTTTTTCAGGATTAAATGACACACTTGCTTCTGATCTGCTTGAATGACCATGTTTTCATATTTTAATGAAATACTAGATTTTTTTACTCTGGTCTTCCAGAGAATATTATAAACTGCTTAAATAATCTGGTTTATCTTTGAGATATTGAGCAATACTTACTGTGAAAATGAGTGTGATGTGTGACTCTATCAGTTCCCCAAGTCCCCGTTGCAGTTGACATGGTTGATGTAATAATTAAGGACTGATCCAGATGCCTTTAGATGATACTTATCATACCGTGGGGGACTTTTGAGTGTGTAACTGAATGTGGAACATGAGTAGCTCAGCATTTAGGGGTTATGTACTCTCAGTATGACAGGAGATGCCATCAGTTTCCTCTTTAATACTCCTAATGAATTGATTTGTAGGGTTTTTTTTTTATAGCAAATAAGCCTTCAATTTTGAAGGCAGTGAGTTTGATGTTTGTTTGATAAATATCTTCTTTCTTAGTCGATTATATACCATTGTTGCCTACTGTTTCCTGAATACAAAGTAATTGTTCTTCATTTACATGTTCAAGAAAACAGAAGATGTTTTTTTCATGTGTTACAGCTCTGTAGTAGTTATTTGCATATTGTGTACGTTTTTGAAGGGACCTATTCAAATAGCTATGTAAACCATTCAGAAAGACTCCCTTGGGCTCTGTTGTTTGCTTTTATAGGGCGGATAATTTAAGAATTGTTTCTTTTTAAAGGATTAACAGCTTTAAGAAAGTGATTTCTAAAGAGTTGCTTTTGTGTTCAAAGTGGGACAAAGTCAGCTGGCAGAAGGGCTTTCAAAGCATCTCAGTCCTGGTGTACTTTGAAACTTGCCTAAAGAAACTATTTCCTGAGCTGTATAGCCAACATTTCTTCTTCAGAATAAGACTTTTAAAAGCCTGCTAGGAAGACTCTCTCTAGTGCATGGAAAAAGGAGAGATCCTTATAGCTGCTAAAACCATGAACTGGGCGGGCTGGTAATTTTACATGTGTTTAACATGCTGAAATTGGACAGATGTGTTGACAAAACTCAAAATCTGTTTTATCTTTCCAGAGAGAGTAAATCATGGTGTTCTGGGATTTTCTGTTGTTGTGTGGCGTGTTGTGTGTTTGGCAAAAACATGAGGAGGAAAGACAAGACTTTGTAGACAGAGGTTGTGTCGCAGTAGTTGCACTGGCCCAGCTGGTAAAAGCAGGCAAGCTTTCGGGTACCCAAGGCCGGGCACCTGCGTGTGTGGGGGAAGCGATAGGCTTAAAAGCTGAATACAAGGCGGAACGTGACTGATCGCTGTAAGAGGGGCCATCTCATACCTCTGGAGCAGAGATGACACTTGGGACAGAGGGGTGGTAATGAGGAGGTAGATGTTCTGGTGTGGGAAACGGTTCTGTACAATTTCTTTTTGGGAATGGGGGAGAGGCTGTATGCGGGAAAGCTGAGGAGACAACGTGACACCTTTATCGAGGGGAATGTGTAGTATCCAGTACAACTGTGACTTTTACTTTCCAGGATTACTGTTCAGTGTAATAGCGTGCAGACATAATGTAATATAATATATGAATTGACGTAACTTATATATTATAGAATGGGGAAATCTAGAGGATTTTTAAAACATCTATATTCCACTCTGAAGTTGGGTGGAATCAAGGAAATTACTTATCCTGATTCATCTGCAGCAAGAAAACGATAATAATCATCACCAATGGAAGGATCTGGTTGGGACTCTGGTGCTGTGTGCAGAAATGGTCTCTGTTTCACTCTTAATGAGAGATGAAGTATAGGAGCCTTTTATATTTCAAATGGGAAAAGAGATAACCACATGGAGTGGATCAACTTTTAAGTGTTAGCTTTCAGTTAAGGCAGTAGGTCAGGCTTGTTTCTGTGGTCCTCTTGTGTTATCTGCAGACATTTTCTATGTGTTGGCTCTGTTCGCTCCCTGCTGTAACATCCCACAAATACTTAACAGATTTAACTTATAGCATCCCTTCAAAATAAAGACATAATATTCCCTTCTTGCTCATAGGCAGAAAAAAGCAAAGGGATCTTTGTCTTTGAAGTAAAATATTTAGCATATTAAACTTTTCTGGGCAAGAACAGAACAAGCATTATGAAATATGGTATTTGCTTCAATGCAGGATTTTGTCTTATTACACTTTTAAAAAATCTTTCGGTTTTGTTATGCTGCAGTCTACAGTTGTACATAGAAGTTGCAGTGGGAATAAGAATAACAAAAGTAATATTTATCATTCTAGAAACATAGATTTTTAAAGTTGTACTTGAATGACTGCTTGTATCTTTTGAAACATACCAGATAACAGCAGGAAAGCATCTTTATGGTGAAGATTCAGCTTCTAAATGAGAAAATGGAGCACTCTGCTATCTCAGTTGTGTAGTATGAAAGCAGGGAGCATGCATTTAAAGTGAATTGCTCTGGAACTTGTTTAGCCCTGCATTTTAATGTGGTGGTTTTAATATCTAGACTATTTGTTTTAAAGTCTTAATAACACCACATGTCTCATATCTAAATTCAGACAATCTGAAACTCTTATCATTAAGACTCTGTAGAAATATGAGGCTATGCCTCCACTGTTGTTCTTGCAGGATATGGGAACTTAAAAGCTTATCTTAACAGTGAAATTGTAAATTGGGATGGTGAATCTGTGGCCGATTTTTCTTTTTTCTCCACCATCCCCTCTCCCCCCCTCCCCTCCTCCCGCAGTTGCATCAAAGTAAATCATTGTATAGAGAACCTTGTTATAATTGTACTACTTTCAGCCCTCATTGCAATTCATACCCATATTCCGTTTTCAGGTACATAACATTTCAAGCCATTGGTATCTGATAGCTGCTTGGGATAGCAACCATTTCACCCTTCCCTTTAACTGAAAACAACAACAAAACCCCTCCATAAACTTCAAGGAATATGATCCCTGACAAATGAAAGAGCATTATGCCACCCCTATGGTAGTTTTGATGTTTAATTCTGACATTTTATTTGGAAATGGACAAGGGGAAGTGCTACTACAGAAAGATACCCAGATCTGAAGCCCCAACAAATCTGTTGGCTGCACACATCTACAGAGCCAAGGCTTTCTCAGAAATAGGAGTAGGGACTCTCTTCTGCTTAGTGAAGCAGACAGATCCAGCTGCCCTTTGGAGAAGCTGTGGAGTTTTTCTGTTCCAAGTACCACTCTTCTGCATCAAAGTGGCTGCAACAGCGGTTGCTGTGTAATTCATGGATTTGCCACCCCCCTCTGCTGCAGATAAGGAAACATATGGGGGCTAACCTGCATTTATTTTTTTTAACCATATGGCTTTCAGAAGAAAACTTGATCTTCTTATTTAACTGGGATTATTTTATGTGCTTTTCCCCTCAATAGAATTAAAGCAACTTCCCAAAATCCAGTCATTCTGCTGTTTCTAAGTCACGTTTTCCCCTCCTTCTGGTAGAGAACCTTAAACAATGCACAGCCAGTTTTATACTCTCAATGCATGCTACTAGATTTGTCGATGCATGCACTCTGCAACCTGGTGCATGGTGGTCTTAAGCTATGTCTTTTCTATGTGTTTGTTTTGTGATTCTTTTTCTCAGCCAGTTCAGGTATACTGATATATAGTTTGAAAATTCAGAAAAGGAAACAGAGCTGATGATTCAAATTCTATCATGCTGCTTAATTGTAGTCTAAATAGGTAAGGGTACAATATATATTTAAATCTATATAGGGGGTGTGTGTGCCCATCATCTTACCTTAGCAAAAAGTAGAATGTAGCTGAAAAGTGGACCCCGCTATTATGCAAGTTTATTATTCTAGGTAATCCATAATACAACTTCGATAAACCTAATGCTTGTTCACCTATTCTGTGAACAGTGGTAAGCATTGCAAGACTTATTACTCTAAAACATTTAACTTTATGTTGGGATTTTATCAATGTAAAAAGCTCTTAAAAAGCTAATAAATCATGATTTGAGGTAATGGTCTGTCCAAAAGATTAGAAATGAAGTTTGTAGATTTCCAGTCTCTGACTGATAATCACTTACTTGACACTATCTTGTGCACACTAGAAGAAAATCTTTAAAAGGTCAGTTATCCTCTGGCAGAGGAGTTGGTAAGATATTAAAACAGGCTAATACAAGCCAGAGCTGGCAGTGATTTAGACTCGTGGTAGGTAATATTTATGAGAGTTCACAAATGTCTAAGCAACCCTGCCAACTTATTACTTATCCTTTCAGTCCTTACAAAATTAAAGTTGTTTCTTCAATGTTCTGGCATTTATGGCCTATACAGAAATATTCATTTCTGTTTATTTTTACAGAAAGCAATTTCTCCAGCTTCTATGAGAGAATGATCATGATGGGATTAGAGTTTCTTTTCCGAATTATTTTCTTTCCAAAATCCTCCAGTTACAATTACAAAATGTTCTGGTTTTTAGTCTTTTGGGTTTTTTTTTCCCCTTCCCCCTTCCCTCATATGACTCCAAGCAAAACTTATTTTTGCATTTCTTTTTTATGGTAATGCCAATACTGTACAGTCTTTCTGGCTAGTATCTTTTCAGTAATGAGCCTAGTGATGTCTAAAAACCCAAATTCATGGAAAATTCTGCTGGAAAGCCTGAGAGGTTGTGTTTCTGGTTTCTGCATCCGCTGGAGGTATTCTGTGGAAAGCTCAGCAGAGCATCTAACCAACTGCTTTACTGAGATGAAATAGAGTTAACAGGATGTTGGCCTTGCTAATAACACTTTTTTCTTTATTTTCCTAAGCTATTAATTTGGATTTATTTTATAAACTTTGCAAGCTACTTAATGATCCTGTGTTGAAGGCCTAAGGATTGGCAAGGAGCTGCCACATGGCTATTCACACTGGCTTTGGGCCTCAATCCTTGGTCTTCCTACAGAACTGGTTTCTGTAGTACAGCCTCTCTCAACAGGAGAGTGAGCATAATACGCTGATGCTGTGCTGGTGGGTCAGTGAGCTACCAGTCAGATATCCTTGAGAGAGAGACCCAACAGCATGGGTGAATGTATATGGCTAATATTCCCGTCATCATCTGGCTGCAAATGCTGCTGCTTCATTCTGTGGTCTCCCGAGGCGCCCATGTGTGTGCCACAGTCAAAGAGCAGTGGCACCGGTGCAAATCACCTCCCCAGACATAAGATGGTAGTTCTTGTAATTGCAAGTGAATGCACAACTTGAATACGAGATCTCTGAAATCTCAAAGTTTGTAAAAGTTAGGGTGCTCTGAGCAGTCGACAGCACTGACATTTGAAGTTTTTTAGTACTGACTGGAAGCTCTGGCACTTGTATTCTAGTTGTCAAGACCTGTCTCTAAGGTTTCTGGATATAGATAGGTGGCTTAAGAGAAAACACAAATGAAGAAAAAATGTGAACCTGTCTCTTAGAGAATGGTCTGATACTGTGTTTTGATGCAATAAAGTAGTGAGTAACATCTCTTTATTTAGTAAATATAGATATACGTGTGTGTGTATAAAAAGGAAGCCTGTAGTGATATGGACAAGAAAGAGCTTTCTGACTTGAAGTGTTTCTAGTTGTGTCAGCTGTGCTTTGGGTTGAGTTTCCAGTACTGCTGTACTGTATCTTTTCTAGGGCTGAGAAGAAATGCTCTTTACAGACAACTTGGTTTAACCAAAGCAGAGCAAGCTGGTTTAGGTTTAGATTTTACTTCCTTATCTTCTTTCAGAGCATCATGTTCTGAAATATGCTCTATATTTGTGGAAAACTGGTGCTTCTCTTTCTGTGGCACAACCCTATTGACCATAATGCAGTTATCCCAGAGAAATTATGGACAATGCAGACTCTTTAACTCAGTCAGTCTTGCTGCTAATCTTGATGGAAAACAGAGGGACAGACAATAAGCCCTTTCTTAGCCTGTAATATTAATTTTCTTATGCTTTTCAACATAAAAAAAGCTCTTCGTTAGAGTGATCAGCTTTGCTATGAGTGTCAGACAAAGTTGCAGTTATATCTCTGTTTTACTTTAAAAAGTGAAGGATTGAAAATACAGCTTTGCATTAATGTATGTCAGAAGCATCATGCTAATTTCTTCTGCAGTATTTCTCTATATTGGATGCAGACTGCAAAAGAGGAAGCAAAATGAAGACCAAATATTTTATTAACTTAGATGTAGGACTGATGCAAGGTGGAGACTGCCTTAAGGTAGCTGGGGGAATTAAAAGAAATAAAGTGATGTCTAGTTAAAACTTGATGCTCAGGTAAACTCCAGTGTCTGTTCTAATGAATCCAAAGAGAAATAAAATTATACAGATATTTCTGAATATCTTAGGCAAAGGGAGAAAAACCAGAATGTGTTAGTGGATTTTTCATTTTCTGTGCGTACACACTTAAATGTCTCCTTAACTTTATTTCTGTTCTGCAGGAGAGTCGTGAGTAGCACTTGAGCTGGATAGGAAACAATTTTCCCATTTCATGAAGTTTTGAATCTGTAAATATTTAAATGTCTTGGTCTACTTCACTTGCTCTCAAGTCCTTCTGTTTCGGTTAGTGATTTTTGTTCTTATCACTTACTACAGTGTTTAAACTTAGAACTTGTGTACATAAGGATTTGTTTGAAAATGACAAATCAATTATCAGAACTTTTTTCTCAATTAGATGAATCAAACTTTCCACATGCAGGAGCTTTTGATGAAAACTATTTTATCCTGGTTTGTGTTAAATCAGCAGTTTGGGGAAGCAGAGAAAGAACTTGTATTCACCTTAAACTGTTAAATCTAGTTTGGATAGCAGAGAACGGTATTTAACAGATCTATGAATTACAGGTTTAATTCAGTTCCTTTTTTTCTTTCTTCCTCCTTGGCTGTAAAGTCATAATGACAAACAGTGTTATTTCCCTTCTCGGCATATGCCACATGCTGCTGGAAAATATGCAGCAAAATGTAACATTAACATTTCCCTGACACTTCTAAAATTAAACAAAACCTTCAGGGGAAGGAAGCTTCATGTTAATTTATGTATTCCTCAGCTTTCAGGCTAGGGAGTGAGGGTGGACACCACCCATGGCAACTACTTAAGCCAAAGTTATTTCTAGTTTAATACAAGTACAAAGTCAAACCTGATGAGCAGCAGGCTTGAACAGTGATCTAAAAAACATGGTAAATATGCATTTGTCTCCATGTATTGGCTGTGTTCTCCAGTATTCTGTACTTCTAATATGATGAGCCTCTTGAATGACTATTTTAAACACTAGTGGTCTATGGATTATGAAACACAAATCTCATATTTATTTCTTAATGGGAGAAACTTCCAGTGACTCTCTGGGTATTCCTCAAACAGCTAGGCAACTCAAAGCCTGTAATTTTCCTTATTCGATTGGGGTCACTGGTTTGTATTTCCTCAGCCTGGCAGGGTGGACTTTCAGGTTTGCTGACTGTAGAGCAAGACATAGTGGGTCACCTTGAAAGTGAGGCAGCTAGGAGAAATTCTCAGAGCAGATTCATTCGTTGTTAGTTTGGGTTTTTGTGTTTGGATTTTTTTTTTGGGGGGGGGAGGTGAGGGGGTGTGTGTGTCTGTTTTATTAGTTCTCGTGTCTGCTGAAGTAGGTCTGTCCAGAAAGTGGTCTGCAATTCATCTTGTATTTGGACCTTATTACGTGTTTGGACTGAAGACACCACAGAGCTGAAGCTCCATTTTTAAGATACTAGATAGTTGGAAAAAGTAGTCATTCTACATAATCAATTTGATTTGGCTAATGTGGTAAACCGTAGGCTATCAAGTTTCACTCTGAGAAATATGCTCCTTTGTACCAGCCTCTACTGGCATGTGTTCGTTTCATAAAGAATTTTATGTTTTAGTGTATCTTTTACATTTGCTGAAGACAGACTTGCACATGAGTGAAGAAGTTACCTGGCTATGTCAGAATTCTGTCAATGAAAGTTACTTTGTGATCTCTTCAGTTGTTGCCCACCCCTTCTTGTGGTCTCAAACACTGACTTAATGGAGGTTGCAAGGTTTTCTGAAAAAGTCAGACTTCTCACTAGAACGGAACAAATATATCTTCCCACCACCCATCTTAGTAGCATGTAGCAGCAAGAAACTAGGCT
The DNA here is from genome assembly GCA_008711295.1 of Anarhynchus alexandrinus. Taxonomy (NCBI): domain Eukaryota; kingdom Metazoa; phylum Chordata; class Aves; order Charadriiformes; family Charadriidae; genus Anarhynchus; species Anarhynchus alexandrinus. The sequence continues at coordinate 305,977 of VUYV01000270.1, forward strand.
GTCTTGAAGGTGGAGGGGATATTCCCTGGAAATACAAGCCGGTCACCACAGCAGAGTAAAAGAAGTTATACTTTGAGCAGCTCAGTTATTTGAAGTATATCCAGATCTCGCTCCTGTGAAATCTCTGTTAACCTAAATTTTCTGTATAAGAAAGAAACTCCAAGCTGTGAATGTTCTGCTGAGAGCTTGGCACAGAATTCCTCTTTGTGGGTTTTACTGCTATGTGCAGTAACATGACATCTGTGCTCCCACTCTCTGACTTCAAATCCCCTTTCCCGTGATTTTTCTCTCTTGTTTTTTGGGGAGAGGGGGAGGTAGTCTTTAAATGTACTCTGAATGAAGGTAAGGTCTAAAATATTTTATCTTGCTCCTCCTGGCCAAACACCTTAATAAGGAAGATATTGAACTTCAAGTTTGTTCAAGTTTGCAGAGACGTACAAGGTACTTTGTGTCAGAGCTAATATTAACGTTTCATCTTTTCCTCCAGAATAAATTTGGTTTAGGTTGCACATGTGTCTAGTCATATTTCCTTTAGGCATTGATTTCTTTTGAAGATATAATCACAAGGTTTTGGGTAGTGATCCTACTCTTTGTGTAGAGATCACACCTTGTTGATTAGACATGAAAATCTTTGCTGTTCTTCATAGTGCATGAAGGGAAGCTTTTGCTTGCGAGGTGTGTAACCTGATGGTGTATTTTGTCCTGCCTTAATTTCAGTTTTTCTGGGAAGAGTCTTTCATGAATTAATGAACAAGCTATGAAATAGCCAAGAATCATAAATTACCTCAAAGGAATTGCAGAGCACCATGGTACATCAAACAAATTTTCAGTCAACTCTCTCTTTGTATAAGCAATAGTGGGTGTTTCTTCTCCAGCATACTGTTGTTCTAAATTTAGGGATATATTCTCTCATCGGTATATGTGGAAACATTTCATGTAATTTCTGTTAACATTAATGGGTGTCAGGTGGGTTCCAGTAATTCCATGGCACAGCTAAGAAAGAATAGATCCCTTTAGTTTCTTTACTTGGATGTTGAATTTTAGCAATAGTCATTACACACTGTGTCAACCAATTTCAGATGCCAAAGGTTTTCAGCCACAGAGGTAGCCTTGAAGATGATTTTCCTGAAGTTCAAAGCTTCTGAAATGTTAAAAATAACTTTCCAAGAAAATTATACGGCAATGTCAGCGTTCCGCTATCTCTCTTGCGTCATTTGCTAGTTACCCAAATGAAAGAGGAAGAGGGTGGCATGGAGACAACCACAGTCCCACAGCAGCACGCAGTGTGTCTACCCATAGCTTTCCCATTCAGAGTGGTATTGGCGCTCCTGAATTTGCACTTCTGGTCTGGCATGCTTCGCGAAGGGATGTGGCAGACTACCTCAGGGGAAGATGCCTTCTGCTGGAATTACTTGTGCCTTATGGGCTGCCAGAGAAGCAACTTGTGAAAGCAACCCTCTTGCGAATTGGTTGTGAGTCACGTAATGGCAGAATGCTCATGTGCTTCGTGATTCAGGTGTTTCAGGCAGACACGGTGAATGTCTGCCGACACGTTAGTGATACGTGACAGTACAGGGGTACTCACATTTGGGAAAACTGGGGTTTGTGTTGAAATATGTGTTTAATATATATAGGCAATTACCTAACATAAATGTGCTGCTTTAAGCTGCTCCATGTCTCAGAAAGAGTGGTAATGTCTGTGAATTTGCTCTGTATCCAGACTAGCAGTGCTGCTAAGGCTGTAAGAGCTCACCAGGTGCCATCACTGTAGAATAAAAACACCAGAACTGAACATGGAGAGAGGCTTCCCTTTATTCTGTCTGTGAAAGGCAGGCCTCCCTCCTCCCTGTGCTGCCTAAATGTGAACTTCTGGAGACAAGGAATGAATTCTAGAGAAGACCAGGGAGACTGTAGTCAATGACTGAACTAACGTGTGCCTCAGGGCCGCAAGAGATAGCGTATGGAAAATCTACCCATCAACTTTGTAAGAGCAAGCATAATTAAAAGGAGAGTGTTTGGTACATTGCCTAAGCTTGATAAGTTCAGTCTATATGTAGCAATTACTCTTTAACATACAATTCTGGAACTTACAATGTGGATGTTCAGTGTATTCAATAAAAAGGGGAAGACAACAGTTAGAATCAGCTGAAGGATAAGGGCTGTGAAACAATGTCTGCAAAACATTCAAATAGGTTAAAAAATGAAGCGTGCAATCATGCTGAAGCATCTTCAGAGTGTAGCCAATGTATTTTTAAGTCCTTTGGCATGCATACAAGATTTGTAACTGTAAATCTGCATAAATTGTATCATTCTTTAAGTGTTTACAGACTGTCTGTGGCTCTAATTATTGACCTCAGAGTGAAATTAGTTTGTTTTTAATGCTATATCATGGTCTAGACTGGGTCTCATGTATCAGCACACTGCAAATGCTGTGGAGATCTTGATAAAACGAACCATCAAAGTTACTCAGATATTGTAATATGCATTTATGTCTACAAATGAAAACTGAGTTTAGGTTGTGCAAGATTTGCTGAAGGCTTGCATGTTGGCACTTACTCAGTACATTAACATAAGTACGTTAGCTGCTGTATTTTCAGTTTCAGATCACGGTTGCACAAATTATTTACAGACTTCTCCATATCTATTGAAGGGGATGTGTGTGGGGGGAACCAGCAGTTGGCAGTTTCAGTGTTCTTGCTTGCTAGGCTTCATGTCATCAAGATTATGATTTAATATGGCTTCTGCTGTAGCAATGTAGAATAAGATTAGACACCCACACAAAACATGCTCAAAATCATTATTTTCACTTGAAAAGATACTTTCCATGAGCATGATCATACTTGTACACAAAGTAATGACAAGGCTTCTGTTTTGTGTCTGTGAACAATGCTGGTACTTCAGGAACTACTTTGGATTTTAAAATGAGTTAAAATCTAAATTATATATAGACAATGAAGAGAAGAATGACATTTCTTAATGTAACTTCACTGACTTCAGGTCAACCTCTTTAAGTCTCCTATTCATGCTTAAGTCATTAGAATTTTGTTGGATGAACTTTTGTTTCGTATACACCTGTTAATAAGTCCCCTTGCTTGCTCCACCTCCTGAAAACAAAAGACAACTAAACCTGTAAGGCACACAATGAGCACCTGAAGATTTCTTTTCTGAGTTGAATCAGCTGTGCTTTTCAGACTTCTTTTTTGCCACTGTGCATGTGAGACTAGGACTTGACCAAAAAGTCATTCTACAATAGGAGACTTTCAATCTTCAGTGTTTGATTGCTGAAACTTGTTCTGTATTTATAGATGTTGAAGAATAGGGAGGTGAAAAAAAAACCCTGAAAAGTGTTATGCCACTGCAAGACAAAAAAAAATGGTGTGATAGAGAAATCCTAGAGGTGGTCTTTTGCATCTTCAATTGGCAATAAGCACAGTTCACCTATAGTGAAGGAAGGAAACCTAAAGGCTGCTAATGCTTAGCCCTCCTTCCCCTAATCTTAAGCTTTTTTTCAGTTCTGTGGATGAAGATTACAAATGAGAGCACAAAGAATATTTTGCTGTAAAGCATGATTGGATTAGAGATTTCCATCTTCTAGATCTTTGTGTGGAGCTTTGAACGGGCATTGCTTTCCCAGTATATTTGATGCTTCTGTCCTACCCTGAAAAGCTTTGTTCAGTTGAGGAATAGATCTGGGACAATTATAAAGTAACTTTATTTTTAAATGGAAGAAGGACTGACTTCTGACCATACAGAGAACAGGAAACAGTGGGAGTTAATTTGGTTTTGGATATGAACAGCACCTGGATTGTAATGGGCATGCACTTAGACTTAAGCATGACAGAAACCTGTATTTACTTAAAAGTACTTTGTGTTCATAAGGGCATACTTATCACCCTAAAATTTTTTCATAGAGAGTGAACCAAGTATGCAGATGGTCAAGTGCTAATATTGAGGGGTGACCTGCAATGCTATCTGCGCCTCCCACTTGACAATGAAGGGATGGATGTTAAGTGTATAAGGCGTACCACGTAGGTTTAAGATTGAACTTGGTGGAAGCTGTGCAAATACAGAAATGTATAATAGAATGTTTTTGGTTTTTTTTTAAAAAAAAAGGCAGAAAAATCAACTTACTGCTGTGTAATTAAACAAAGGTTCAGTAGGATTTATAAAGGTACTTAGCACTTTAAAATCAGCAGCCTTTACATGTGGGCTCCTTAAACTTGTTTTATAAGCATCTTAGAATGAAGTTAATTCTTTTAGTTAATCCTCGGTAGCACTAAGTCTTTTTATGCTTGAAGATATCCATTCTTATCTTAGAGAAAAAATGGAAAGAAGTTATCTTTTGTGAAATGTCCAGCAAGTCACCAAATTTTTGAAATGATGGAGAAGGATAAACTTCAGGGTTTGAATTCTGACTGGATTGTGTACAATCTAAATCCCTGGGCATGGTTAGAGTGGGAACAGACCTCTCGCTTTATACCTCTTCTACTGGAAATGTTTATAAGAGACACATTCTTATGCTGAAAACTCATGACAGTTTAAAAACAAAAAAGCCTACTTATCGTAACAGTCTGAGTCATGTAAGACTTGCAGAATATTTGGGTTACACTGAGGACTTTAAAAAGGTGGAAAAAAAAAATTAAAAATACCCACCACCTTTCTTGGGCATCTTCTGCAAAGATGCAGTACTTCAATTCATGTGTGATGCTGTCCTTGTGCACCAGGAACTGTTAGAAACCTGCTGCTGATTGCAGACCACTATATCGAAGTTTTACTTTTTTGATATTAAATTACTTGTAACTGTTTGTCTCATATCTATTTGTTTTTGAGAGCAGAAATATTTTAAGGATTCCTTTAATAGTTGTGTTTTGGTTTGGATTTTGTATTTGTAATATAACAGACCTTCAAATCTAAACATAAGAAAAATTAAAAGGGAAACAGACCCCTCTATGTTTATACCTGTTGGAAATGTTTGAGACCCTGCCCTTCTCCCCCACCCTCCCCATCCCCTCTGCTGAAATGAGTCATGATAGTTCCTCACTTTTTCAACTCTTGTAACAAGGGGGATGTAGTACAAAAATAGTATAGTAGAGTAGGGAATTGATATAATAAGTTTCAGTTTAAAAAAAAAAAAAGGTTTGGAAAAAGTATAGGAAAACTTATTTGTCCTAATTAATTCTGTAGAAACTGGTAAACAGAGATGAGATGATTGCTTTTGTTTCCCGGTCTGTCCTGAATAGGTGCACTTTGCAGAGATCTTTGTGTCACACTGTGACTGGTCTGAAGGAAGTGTTCATTTCTAATTCTATTCCAAAATTCATCTAATGGTTTCTTTCTAATATGGAAGCAAATACCAGCTTTCAGCTTTGTTTCTTAAACAGAGTCCCATTGATAGAAGCAATAGGGGAAAGGCAAACATGCAGAGGCAGGAATACTGAATACATCCTGCTAAACTGTTAGCAGGGAGTTACTTTGCTGTACAAGGAGTGTGCCATCTAGACTTGGTTTGCACATGTACTGATGACCAGCATGCACGACGAAATCTGCAGTAAGCCTGACCAGAAGGATCGTAGAGCAGACACTCCCTGGCTGGCACCTTGCCTGTGACCTCTGTCTGGATATGTGCTTTATTCTGGGGCAAGTGCTTTTGCTCACTCTCTCTTCTCTTTTACTGTGGCCTTGAATCAGTTAATGATCCATCGAAGGAAAGCAAATTAAGAGACCAAGATCATAGAATGATAGAATGGTTTAGGTTGGAAAGGACCTTGAAGATCATAGAGTTCCAACCCCCCTGCCATAGGCAGGGACACCTCCCACTAGACCAGGTTGCCCAAGGCCACGTCCAGCCTGGCCTTGAACACCTCCAGGGATGGGGCCTCAACAACCTCTCTGGGCAACCTGTTCCAGTGCCTTACCACCCTCAAAGTGAAAAACTTCTTCCTAATGTTCAATCTAAACCTGCCCTCTTCCAGTTTGAAGCTATTCCCCCTCATCCTATCACTACATGCCCTAGTAAAAAGTCCTTCCCCAGCTCTCCTGTAGGCCCCCTTTAGGTACTGGAAGGCCGCAAGAAGATCTCCCCGGAGCCTTCTTTTCTCCAGGCTGAACAGCCCCAGATAAGAAAGTGTTTCAAGGAGTATCCTCCAGCAGATACCAAATACCCCCACTTCTGTCCTAATTTGCAGAACCATTTCTAGCTTTCTCCCAGTGACCGGTGACTTTTTTTTTTTTTTGAGTGATTTAAAGAACTTGTTAGCAAATCAGCCTTCATCAAGAATTTTCTGAAGCTTGTTAAAGAGGGGAAAATGGCTCTGGCTGTCACTTCTTAAGGTGTCAAAGGATGAATCAGAAGTTGTGTTTGGAATCTGAAGACTAATTTAAGATTATACAGAAGGACGGTGGCTTTCGGTTTTACAGTCCAAGTAGAACTTAATACTGTACACTAATAATGCAAATTTATTACTATTTCATAGCTTCCTTGGAAAAAAGCACATCATCTACTGTGCATGCATTAATAGGTCTTGCTCGGGTGTAGAAGCAGGATGTTTTACAGTTGGAGAGTAAGGAGTTATGCCCTGATTTTGAAATTCAGTAATCATAGCAGAGAGAGCTGACTCAGTGGTAGGAAAGGTATCTAAGATGACAAAATTCTTATAATAGATGAGCGAAATTAATGACTGCCAGGAAACTCCCATGCAAAAAAATGAGCAAAACAGGAACAAAAAGATCCTCTTGGCATAATGAAATCTGTATTCTAAACGCAGCTGAAACCAAGTAAATAAAAACCGAACTAGGCAAGATGGATCAAGTTGGTCTGGAAAAAGCTGTTACCCGTTTTATTCCAGGCCGCAATTCCCTAGTAGATTAAAATAGCAGTAAGTTTTGTGGTGATAGATGAATCTTGTTTTCATTTTCTACAGAAAAATTATTCAATGACTTCCAATTTATTTTTTAAGATTTGGAAATTACTAGTTATTTGGGCTCAATGTAGTGACCCACACAACTCAACAATATCAAGAGATACCTTGAAAGCGTATCTTTGCTTTTAAATATGTTTTAAAAAACCTTTTATTTAAAAAGGAACAACTTGATAATGTTCCAAACATAACTTGTAACTGTTATACTACTTAAATTAGAAAGTAGACCAGACTTCATATTTTTTAAGTTTTGTGTTTCTAGATACATCGAGTTACCATAACTTCTAGAGTAACTTTCCAGATCATGAGCTTCCCCAATTTTTATCTGTACACTACTGTATTAAAAAAAAGTCAATAGTATATTGTTGTGGAAAGGCACCATGCCTTGAATTCGTTATGGGAATGGGAGGTTGAACTGTGGAGAAACAAAAACCAATTATTTCATTTGTGGGATGTACATACGCGATTGCCGAAAAAGGGTTAGAAGAAGGAAGAACCCTTATTCTTGTATGAGCAACACAGAGATTCACTTGGCATGAGTGTTATTATTCAAATAAAACTATTACTTTTTTTCTTTTCACTCATATGGGTGTCTCCACCTGTTGTACAGCATCTTAATTCAGAATTCATGAGTGATCCAAAATAAAGGGGCTGTATTAGTGGTACTCTTGTAGCATGCCCTAATTTCTTAAGGTTTTGCTGATCTGTGGCTTAATTGGGAACTCTTATCATTTTGTGTCATTGAAGGCTTTCTGGAAGGGAGTGGTCAGTTCTGTAGGATGAAAATACTAATTTATAACAAAGTCTCCTCAACCCTCTGATATTTGAAGCATGGACTATATGTACAGAATGACCCATGCCTTCTGGCATGGGTTAAGAACTCTGTAGGTACTTTATTGTTCTTCATCTAATGAGGAGGTTGAACAGACCAACCTGTGCTGGTCTTTTGATAAGCATGTTAAAGAATTGAAATAGTTATAACAACTTTCCCTTCTAAATATATTTATGTATCTATGTCTTTGTGTGCTTGCTTCTTGTACAGGTGTAAAGGATGTGTGTGGGAATAGAGTTTGGATTGCAGAGTATTGCAAGTATAATATATTATACTAAATATATTATAATAATATAATATAAATATATTATAAAATATATTATTTATTTTATTAATTATTAATTTATATATTATAAAATATTATTATTATTAAAAAATATATTATTTTGTGGTGAAACCAAAACAGAAGATCTCTTGTGGCTGCACAGATTGGGCATACAGGGATCCAAATCAATGCATGAGATCCAAATAAGTGAAGTCTTGCAGCTTATCCTGAACGTGTGCACAGATGCAAAGTTGTTGAGTTACTGATCTGATGTGATGATCTGAGACGGCTTCTTACACTGTTAAAGGAGCCAAATGACATGGGCACCTTTGTACTTGCTATCAAATGTCAGTCTTCTAGCAGTAGCTCTGCTTCATGTCTGTAGTTGCACTTTTTTTTTTTATGCCCACGTTTCCTTACCCTTCCCCTTTGTGAAGTCCTTTTCTGAACCTTTTCTCTCCACAATAGACCACTTCTTATTGTTCCCCTTTCTAATTGTCCGCTCGGGTCTTCGACACCTGGGCTTCCTAGAAAATCCACCTAGGGCACTGAGGAAATTGGAGTGCTGCTCACCATCTTGTGCCATGAGAGAGGCTGGAGCTGCTCTGCCAGCAGGGTAACACAGCAGCAGCAGGATCAGGAGGCTGTGCTATCCTCATTACTACTGTAGGGTATGAGGAGAGCACCAATCAGCGTGCATGATGTTCAAGATGATGAACAATGTCTCCTTGAAGACCCAGAAACTGGGGACCACAGCTGTGCCTTCAGTCTAAAGATCCTGAACAAATCCTTGGACATCCATACTTAGGGCTCCAGACCTGTAGCGTGTAGGAGTTGAGAGGAGAGTGCAGTTCCGTTCTGTTCCAGGGTCCCTGTTCCTGAAAAAAAAGTACTGAAAAGGGCACGCTGACATCCAAGGATACCTATATTCAATCTGGAAGAGTAAAGTGGTGAGCTAAGCACACTGAGTACGCCTTCTCTTATGTTTTTCTTTTACGTGGCTGATAACTGAGCTCAGCACTGGAGCGAGGTTCATTGTAGTGTCACTGCTTGATGTGATGACAAACAAAATGGTGTCACTCTTGAGAACAGGAGCAGAAATGCAGCTTGCTTCCATGTGGGAAAGCGGTAATTTGCTGCTGTTGTTTGTGTGCGACAGCTGCCAAGATAGCATGATACTTTCTAGAGCGGTCTGCTGAGGTTCCTGCAAAGCAGGCAACAAAGGCCTTTTGGATAGCTTTCCTTCAGACAGCTTCAAACTGCAAATACGGTCAGGACGTTTGGTTCAAGGAATCGAAATAAACTGAACTAGAAATCCAAGAAGAGTGCACGGTACAATATAGCCTGCAGAACCAGCTGCTCCAAGCTGCTGATCTGCTGCAGGGTGGGACCAGGCCAAAATTGCCATTTCTCCCTGGAAATGAATGTGCTGAATTTGTGTTTGAGCTGTGTATGAGGGCTTCTCTGTCACAAGTTTTCTCATTGGCTTCAACAGATTTTTTGGCAAGTAAAGCTGTTGTTTTTTTCACAATAATATACTTTTTGTGTGTTTGATATTCTAGCAATTAACTTCATAATTAATGACAAAAGGGACATGGGAACCTGAGGTAAGGGCCTCAACTGTGACGGATGGGCAAGGATAAAGACCTGACATTCCAGCAAAGTGTATAGATATGAAATGATTTTATGTGGAGGGAAAACTGGGCTCATATGGGCCTAGCCAAGACTACTGTATGTTTATAGGTTACCTTGTGATGTATAGGTAGCTCATAACAGTTTAAGGTATGGCGGCTGGCTAGTGGAAAATTGGGCGAATGTCTGAGCAGACAATAGATAAATTTACAGTTACGGAATGGTTGCGTGTTAGTGTCTGCTGCTGTAACAGAAAAATTATTTAGCACAGCTGCTGGTTTCTAAAATTCCAAAATACGCAGAGCTGAATCTTTACGGCTGAATATACCCGTGGTTTCTTTTTCTTTTTGTGTGTGAGATACAAGGTTTTATTATTTATTTTCTTTAAATGTTTCTCCAGTGTTATAACTTGTTCAAGTGTTTTAGTCAATCCTGTAAACTGATGGTTTGTTTCATTGATTAAGTAAGAGTTGTGTGTAGGAAAGATTTTGTAATGACAATTGAAACTATACACATAATTGCATAGTTTCCACTCTATAAAAAGTGATCTGCAAAGCTGGAAGATATCATTAGACTTGTGTTTATAACTCAGGATGGCCTCATTTCACCAGCTTTACTTGCAAATTAGTTCCCAGATGTCAGAAATATTGTCTGGTTGCCAGCTATTGCATAAACTCCTGAAGTGTGAGATATGACTTACTGGTCTTGCACTGACCTCAACTGTCAACAGGAAAATAAATGGTCATGAAATAGATTGGATGAAGCAAGATTCAGAAAAGCAAACTTAATATCTAATTTTAAGTGGCCTTTGATTACACAACTATCACAGTTGTATCTGAGATACATAACTTTAACATTTCTCAACTATGTTAGTAAAAAGCCTTGTATTCTTGGATAACCAGAAGACCTTTATGCAGGTTGGCAACCGTCTTTAAATATCTGACTTCTAACAGCATTTGTGCGTAATGTAGAAATGAAATCCAATACTTTTAAAGTTGATCTTGGGTGGGGGAAGTGGCTCTGCAGCCTGTGTCCCAGCTTGTTGATGTTGCCTTTCTAAGATCAGATGCTGCCAATTTGTGCCCCATGCCTTTTGCTACAAAGTGTTGTAGAATACAAGCTATCTCACTGTCACAAGTAGCGTCTCTGCCTCATGTTGTACATTGTGTGGCAGTGTGAGTCTCCAACAGTAAACTCTTAGAAAAGTCAGCTCATTGTTGCTGGAGTTTCTCGGGACCTTGGCTGGATTCAAGATGATCAGGCTGATCTGTCTGTATGGTACTAGTTTTGTGTTGGCCCCAGAGATGGGGATGTTGAAATGCAGATCCTGGCACATAGCGACCCCCTGCCTCGTTCCCAGAGTAGCCCAGACATCTCTTGGACAAGACTAGCTGGGGAGGGCTTTTGTGTCCTGAGGAAGCAAGGAACTGGTGTATCCAATGCTGAGAGGGGTCAGCTGTGCTGTAGCAGCTGATTTTTTTTTTTTTAAGTGTCACCATTTCACTGCATCCTTTACCTCATCCTGTTTTCCCCCATCATTGCATTTTATAATCTAAAGCTTGGCGTTTTGAAGAGTGTGAACCAGGGCCATAGTCTTTCATAAAGACACACTTTATTTTTCTAATGACTTTGGTTGACTTCTGTAGCGGAGGCACTAGGGTTTTTTTTCACTTAATCCCAGTCATGCAGAATCTGCCGTGGTTGCTATTCTTAATCTTAGTACTCAAAAATAACAAGCTAGTTTCTAGGACAACAGAATTATTTTTTTAATAGGATTTTATTTACTTTCAACTTTATGAATTTTGGGAAAAACTCTTCTCATGTTTGCAAGCTCTCTGCCTGAGCTGAGCCTTAAAAACTTTCTAAATAAGTGAGTTTCTTATGTCTTATTCTCATGTCTCTAGAAACACAAGTGCCTAATATCATGAACTTGCTGGTAGTATCCTTTATACTTGCTGTGTAATAACAGTCTTGCTTATTCCATGTGTTTGTAAACCTGATGGTTGTTCATAGGTAGCTAGTTGTCCAATAGTTAGATACCTGTAGTACCAATAGGTAGTACCTATAGTTGTCCATACACATATGGATGGACTGACTAAACAGCTGGTCAGATAAGCAACATATTTATAAAGACATAGAAAATCATTCTGCACTAACTGGACTGGAGAACTACTCAGATTCAGTCTTCTTCCCTTGGCTTTTTTAGCTTTTTTTTTAATGTCAAGCTCATTCTCCTAAATAAGAGTGTCTTGCTGTGTTCCTCAGCAAAAATGTAAGGGAGTTGACAATAGCATTGCCTTATCCCAAATTTGCAGACTAAAATGATTAATATCAGGCAGATGGCAGACAGTTTGCTTTAAATCATGCAGGGTTATCAGCTCACCAGTCATTGAATCTCAGCTCTAAAAAGTGACACTGGGTTAACGATCTAATTTTGTACAGGGAGAATTGCATTCACAAAGTAGTTTTTCACTCAAATAGGTTTGTAAAATGACTCCACTGTACGCTTTCTTAGGCCATTGTTATTTCTCCATTTAACTTAATTTGTTGTCTATGTGCAGACTCATTAGATGGCTTCATAATCAAATTGCAAGGTTGGCCATAATTATGCAGTCAAAAGTGGCTAATGGGTTCAATTCTAACTGTAAGTTCTAGCTGAAATCGCTGGGAGAGAGTATTTCTGGGGAGGTTTTTTTTTTAAAGCAAATTAGTTTACATTGAGGTTTTTTCAATTCAGAACTAAAAAACTATGTGCTAATCAGAATTTTTCACTCTTCCCTTTTAAAAACTGTAAAAGTTACTAGAGATGTAATGTTAAAACGGTAAATAGAAAATACTTACTGAGGTTTTTTTTTAACAAAAATTCCAGATCTCAGTGCACCAAATCTTGGTGGCTTTTTAATGCAGACACACAAAAAAATCTTGTGGATAAAAAAAACATGCACTGGTAGTTTACACCGAATTTATGTAAGGTTTATGACCTGGTGTCTTTTTGTGCGGTTCAGACTTTATAACTGATTTGGGGGGGGTAATAATTCGTTTGTTTATTTTTGCTGAATGAGTTAGCATACCTACCCAAAATGCTTGTATTTTGCAAGAATACCATAGTGGCTTCCTCTCAAACTCTTGCAGAAAATTCCAGTTGTGTAGGTTCCCTCTGCCAATCAGTTGAAGAATAATATTTCCTGTCAGGGTAGGGAAATAATTTTGGTTTCTTTGTCTAGAAAAATGAGGAGTTTTAATGAAGTCACAATTATTGTGTTTCCACTTAATTTACTAGGACACTGTTTAGAAAAAACACACCTGAACTTGAAATATTTTGGCTTCAATATGGTATGCTTTAGTAGGTGAAATATCTTAATATCTGTTGATGTTTTTAATAATATATAAACTGCTTAATTTTTGTATGTACATATGTGTTCATGTATACAGACAGCTAAGAGGTTTTTGAAATATCTGCTCCAAAACTTTTTAAAAAAAGTGTTGTTTTTTTTCTAAAACACAGAAGTGCTCTACTAGGAAAATTTTCACTACTTCTAAACCAAATTTTCTTCCTCACATCTAGGCACTCACTTTCATAAACTGTAAGACAGAGGACCTGCAAAGTTAAGCTTCGTCTTCCAATTTCTACAACTTAACTAGGGGATTTCCTTCAATTTATAGGGAGTTTCTTCTGTCCTCCGAATTATTTTTATATCTGGAACATCTGAGATCATTCCTTGGCAAAACCTTACTTGCTCTGATTTCTAGCTATGATTAAAGTATTTCCTTAAGTGTTAAGGTACTTTTTGCATGCAGTGACATTTTTACAGAGTAGATACGGTGATGAAAGACGGGAAGGACGCTCAAGATGCAGTTCCCACCATCTGCGTTTAAATTCCAAAGCAAGCACAGAGCTGGCCTCTTTCCCTTCTGTTTCTGTTAGTAGAACAAGCCCTGAAAAAATGGGGAATTGTTTGGGTTTTTTTCTGACACCTACTTCTCTCCTCCCCCGCTTCCCTTTAAATAGCAGCCATTTGAAGTGTGCCTGTGCTCTTTGATCACTCTGCCTTTACGCTTCCTAGTCTAGGAGCAGTGGAAAATACCTTCTGCCATCTCTGGAGCAGGACTGCGGTGGCAGCCTCACAAAATCATTGGTTTACAGCAGAATGAGATGAACGGCAACGAGGACAGCAGGTCTTGAAGAAATTGAGCTACTTTGCAGAGTTAGAGCCAAGGAAAAGTTATTTTAAGCAGGACAATGGGCTTAATATTTTTGTGATAATACCTATGTGGTTAACAGGGCTTTGTCCTAAATCAGAAATTCCCAAGAGTGGGTTATTGGGAAGGATGAGGTGAGCCAGCTGGCTTTAAAGAGCTGGGAGACTACAGGATGTTACCTCTGCCATAGTTTTGTGCAGGAATGTTTCATGAAACTGCTTAAAAGGCTTAATGAGCCTCACTTTTCCCGTAAGCAGTTCATGTGGCTATCGTAACAATGCTTGTGTGTTATAGGAAAAGTACAATTATGTCTCTCATGGTCTGCTCCCTGAACAGTAATGAGAGAATGTATAGAAACTGTTTTGAGGATGCTTGTCCAAAGGGACTTTGGCAGTCAGATGCTTACCTGGGAAGATTTTAAGCATCTGTTGAAAACTGTTGCGAAGTCAAACTGAACAAAAACTGTTGCAGTAATCTAAGCACTTTCCAATATATCGGAGATTCCAATATAAGAAGAGGTATATTGCAGATATGTAAAAAGAGACCTCTTAGAGATTCCAATATACTAAGCTAAATTGGAAGGCTAATGAAGGAAGGAAGTATAATTAAATGCAAGGTGACTCTGTCTACAGTTTAATGTTCATGTGATTAGATGCAGGAAAACTTCCCACATTTAAGTTTATGCTGAAACACTTCTGTGAGTGGTGGGGGCTTTGCTTTTTTCTTTTTTTTGTCAGCCTCACCAATTACAATTTTCAAGTTCTCTTTTAAAATTTCTATCCATATGTGTCTTAGAACCTATCAAAGACACTTGATTTATCAAGAAAATGATTGTAAGTCTATAGGAGTTCAATGTCTGTTGTTCTCTCACATTCACTGAATAGTGTAGTATTCTAGCAGAATTTGTGGGCTTTGCTGAGCCTTTCTTTGCATAAATAATTTAACACCATATTTACATTTAGTTACTTCCTTCAAGTTTTAATGAAAAGCAATCCTAATAGAAAGAACCCAATTCTTAAGACACTGAACATTTGGGAAGTGTTGGACATTCTTACAAAGTTCCTGGGAAGATGTGACTGTGATCATTCTTTTAAGATGACTTTTCTCTCTCAGTTTTATTCTAAGTCTTCACCAAAAAAAAGTGCTTGTGGAGGTGTGCCTTTCTTACACCTTTTAAAATTATTTTTTAATTAAAATTTATTTTAAAAAAATCTGTTTTACTTCTAACTCTATTTGGATGGCCCTGTGGAGAGCTAGAGCTGCTCGCTGACATCATTGTAGCCTTAAAATCATCTCTATGCTCTTAGTGCTTTTATACTTTTGATATCAGGCGCTTGTATCCATTGACATCCTTCTTTCAGATGTTAGGTTTTACTCAGACTTGTTTGAACTTACATGTAACATTCTCTAAAGCCACCTCCAAATAGGACACAAGTACACATTATGAAATGACAGACTCGATATTATTCTGTCTTTAATAAGTCGATGTGACGTAAAAGAAGACATATTTCCTACAGTAAAATTTTCTGATGTAAAAGATCAAGAGGAAAATTTGAGAATCCTCCATTTGTCTTTTTCTAAGAATACTAGGAAACTTGTAGTTTTGTATTAACATTTACGGCTTAATGAAATTTCAAAGAGAAGAGACCATAAAATGCAATGACCAAGAGAAACTTCAACAGTAGGGTCTGTCTAGTTTAGCATAAAGACTAACTTCTATTCATGGTGAAGTTTTAAAGCTACGTTTATAGTGGAATACCACTTCCTATGTATCATTTATCCTGCACTGTCATATTCTTTTTCTTTTTTTAGCATTTTAAATGCTTATTTTTTTTGGAAAGAGTGTGTTTTTCTGTTCCTCTGTAAAAGACGGTGGGCAAACAAGATGAAGGGCATTGCCAAGAACACCAGACGCTTGGGCTCAGAGGCTAATAGTTAACCCTCAGGATTGTATATTTAAATAGTAACATGTACATACTGTCTATAGGCTGCTATGTGATCACAGGAGTGTTGCGAAGAGAGTAAAAATGAATCTTAAGGATTCTTCTGTATTTTGTCAAGAAAGACTAAAAATGTAACCTGCTGTTGTGAGGCCCAATGTGACATTTGAAAGATTTTTAAAGTGTGGTGTTGCGTATGCAGTAATGTTTGTGGAACAGTTGCATGTATGTCATGAATACCTATGCAAGGCACACTTCATAGTTTGAACACGTGCGTTATGTTAACAACTACAAGGCATTGTGACTTGTTTTGGGAGTCAAAAAGTTGATTCCTTAAAGTGCCTAGAATTTCTAGGGTTGCTTATGGGATTTACCTAAACTGCTGCCTGGATATGCAGAAGGGAGGAATGCTGCAAGATGAGTAGGGAAAAATAAGCCAATATTTGAACTATATAGTAATATCCTATCCCATACAGACAGTAAGGCCTCTCCTGGCAATTTTTTTTCCACTATAAGACTTGGCTTTTAGCATAAATGGCTAAATTTTTAATTAGAGAACTCAGTAGTGCTAAACAGTTTTGCATGAACTGGCGTCTAAATCCGTATTGTTAATGTTGCTGCTAGCTCCTCTATAACCCAAGTGGTTGGTGAATTGCTTGTGTCTGCACTAGGTAATTACTCAGCGCCATAAGCACCAACTGCTGGCTGCGTGGATCAAATTGATTGTGACTTCCCAAAAAGGGATGGTTGAAGAAATTATCCCTGTTCTCTGCTTTATTGTTCAATAGTACATTACTATTAAAATATCACAATTATTACACTTAAGGGAACCATGTCATTATTCAGTACAACTAATCTCAAATTGGTCGAGCTAAGGATGCCCTACTAAGGTCATATTTTAAAAACTTTAGCCATACCACTAGTTAATATAATTGGGGGTCTCAAACTAAATTTGCTTCGGCTGTAACTTTACCAGACATAGTAAACTACAATGTAAGTTACTTTTTTCCTTTATTAAATTTTCTTGGAGGGCTTCTTTGTTTGCATGTGTGGCTCTGTCCAGTATTGTTTTTACCTCTCGTAAAATCTAACTGCCTTGGAGTCTTCACTCATATTTCAAAAGCTTTAGTTTGTACATTAAAAAAAAAATAAAATCTATAAATATCTAAAACCCCAAATCCATTTAAGTAACACTTGCTGACTCCACACACACTGTAGTTAAATGTAAAATAAACTACTGCATTTTATTATTGTTTGTTACAATCCAAATTGGATTGTAACTTTGCAATATGTAGCTGCAACAAGAAGAGAAAAAAGCACTTTTTTTTGTAATAAATGTGCTCAAAAAATAACAGATGTAAGATCTTAGAAATCAGCATTCTGCAACTGCACTTACTCCCCTTCTTGTGGCTAGGCCTCGATAATGCTAGTTTTAACTTCACATTACTTTTATACTTGTTTTTTATCTATATGTTGAAAAGTGACACTAGCCGTGTGTTTTCAACTCCCTTCTTTTGCGGGAACTTGAGGATTTCTGTCTTCTGCTTTTAATCTTACCTACTTTTGACCTGATTGTGCCTGCCACAATTGAAACAGATGCAGAAGACTTAAAAAATGGAGGATGCTCGCTGCGGTTGTGTCTGATGGGAAGAGAATTGTATTCTTTGTAAGGGCCAAGTTCAGACGGAGCAGTGTTAGTTAAATGGTGTCTTAAGTATCCAGCTGTTTACTTTTATAGCATATTTTACAGTTGTTTAATTTTATAGCTTGCACTGCGCTATTGTTTAGTTTTGAAAACATGGCGCTCTTTTTCCTCCTCAAATATTTGCTTAGTGAGTCACAGCAGTTTCTCCAGCAAGTTTGCTCCTGCAAGGTCAAAAGAGCATTTCTCTAAGCAATACCCTTTTCCATATCCCTGGTTCTTCAGCCACTTGCTTGGCAGCATCATTCTAGCTGTTTGTTTACCTGGGAGATGGAGGGGAGGAGATACGGAGTCTAACACAAGAGGCTACAATTAAAGTTTTAAGAAGCCCTGTGAAAAGTAGACTGGACATAAAAACAGTACTTAGAAGTATCAGTTAAATCTGTGTGCTTATCTGGGCCAAAGGTTTATGTTTTTCTTGAATAGTCCCTTGTTTTCTGGCTTCATGGGGGGTCTCGAAAGAAGGCAGACTTGGCGAATGAGACCTCAACACTCTAGTTTGTAAGGAGTAACTGATTTCTTTTAAATTTGCTTTATCAAAGTGAATGTAGCTAATTGTGAGGTAAAACATTACACAGTGTAAACTTTTACAGATTTTAATATAACAAAAGTAAGGCCCTCAGCTGCTTCTGTATTATCTCTGTTGAACAGAAAAGTCGGGAGCTGGTGACTGGCTGCCCTGTTTCTGTAGGCTACCCGGGAGCATGGACTGGGACACGTAGTCACAGCTCAGCAAGTAGCTGCTCAGAGACATCTCAGACTCTGACAGAGCTGCTATGAATCTTCCACTAATTTTCTGTAAGGTAATTTCTGTGATAGTGGTGTTAAAGCATACTGTGTTGTGTGGGTTATAACCCGTTCAAGCGAGAATAAAAAAAAGTGCAGGGTGTCATATCTCCAGTCAAAAGTGCAGTGTAAAATTGCCTCCTGTGAACTACAGAGCCAAGAACACAGTAGTAATCTTCCAGGATAATTGTAATTCCTCTTGCATTGATTTACTATTTACAAGATGCTTGTGGTGTAATCTGAGAAGAAGAAAATGCATAGTTCAGTTGAACAAACCAACATCAATTTTCCTCCTGAAGCTGAGCATTCCACACAATTCCTTAGTTCATTTTCTTCCAAGTTTTGCATGGTGTTTGTCAGTGAAAAAAATTTCTTGTAGCTTCCTCATTCCAACTCCTCTTATTTCTTATTGCACTTATTGTCCTCTCCTCCTTTTCTGTCCCCCAGCTCCAGGGTTATCTGTTTTGTGTGGTTTTTTTGAGTATATTGGATTTTTTTTTTTAATAACATATTCTTTCCAAGGTCTGGGGACCCCCCTTTCAGCATCTTAAACATTTCATGGCTAGATGAAGTTAGGAGTTCAAATTCCAAATGCTCCCCAAATTTAAACCTCTTGGACTGAGGAGCTTGCTTTGATCCTAGCAAATATCTGAGGGGGCACAAGTTTTTGCTTACATAAGTATCTGGTGGGAGGAATGAAATAGTAGAAACCTCATCTCCCCCATTTTACCTCTTGAATGTGGATGGATATACATGGTTGCATCATGTGCAGTCATGGTAGCTGTTGGGAAACTGAGGGAAGACCGGGGTTGCTGGAGGTGTGATGCTTTTGGAGCAGACTGGGCAGGAATGCTTTATCCCCATCACTTTGGACAAATATCTAGGCAAATTTAGATTTGGCAATATGAAAAATCTGCATGTGTTGCTCGCCCCCTTTCTTTTAGGTCTAATGTTTTTACATCAAATGTTTTATGTAAAACTTGAAACCGTGTGTTGTGCAAACTCTAGCCTTTTTGGGATGACAATATCATCTTTGACAGAGACATCCCATTTCAGTATTTTATGCTTATGCTGGGACAATTCCTAGTGTAAGTTCAACAAAACATGGATTTGTAGCAGTAATGAAGACAAAAATCATTGTCAGGAAGCTGTTTGCTGTACAGTCTTGAAAACAGAAATGGAAGGTAAATAACAGAAGTGAAATACTAAGATTTTGCAGCCTGTGCATATTGGGTTGAGCCTGGAAGAGGGGAGAACCTATGAAATGGAAATCTTCAGTAGATATCTTCTCTCTTGCTCTGGTGCTAGGTACTGTAAAGGAGTTACGGATCACTGGAAATGGCAGAGTTTCAGCAATGATGACAGGATTTCTAATATATTCTGCCATGTCTGTTCTTCAGAATTTTTAAGTAAAAAGTTCACAGATGGAGGACTGAAGTCACTTGTGACAGGAGCTGCCTCAGCTGTGACAGTAACATCATAGAAGGCAGTATTCCCATGTCTTTTTTTCTGTGCCAGAAGTGTATTACGCTCTCACTTATAAGGAATTCTCCCAAGGCAAGGATGGAAGACAATGGGATGCTTTTATACAGAGCAGCTCCAAAAGCAAGACTGTTTGCTCTTTGAGACAGTTATTTAACTGCTGATCACAATGAGGCTTCCATCCCAACAGTGGTGTCTCAGCAGATATTTTTTTAATCTTGCTGTATTTTTCCACTGTTCCCTGATTTCTGTCTGCCCAGCCCCCCAGCAGTCATCAAAAACATGGAAAGTAAGCTTTATTGCTCGAATGAGTGTGTTTCTTTTCCCCTTCTGCATTGGCATACAAAAACCTAGAAAGAGATTGTATTTCTTGAAGTAAATTTTATCTTTAAGCTTTCCCAATATGAAACATAAATGAAATATATACCATTAATCTTCTAACAATTGCTCTTACAATTTTCAAATTGCATGACCACATAGCCTTACTAAGCATATAGTTATGATATTTTTCTGTAGTGTATGCTTTCATATATGTTGGCACGGCATCTTATGACTTTTCTGGTTGAAATTTTCTTCTAGCCCTTTATTAGGGGTATTGGTTCCCCCCACCCCTTTCCTTTATTTTTAGCTATATATTTCTTTTCCCTTTGTTTAGTATAGTTGAAGAGACTACCATGTGCATGTCAGCAAAAGACTGTTGGTCAAACGTGTTCTGAAGCTAGTATTCACTCATTCTGTGATTTGGAGTGTTCAACAGGAAGTTGCCTAAGAAATCTCAGTTAAAAAAAAAAGAGAAATTCTTGTATGGGCCTTATTTTAACTGAAAACATCAGAATCAATAATGAAGTATCCTCACAAATTTCCACATCATGGGCTTGGAAGTGAACCTAGCAATGTATCTGACAGAAGGGGAACTGGAATCATGATTTTGGTGTCCCTTCCTCTTAATGCCAGTTTTAAAAATATGAGACAGATACGTGGCTATATTCTTTTAAGTGGTTTCACTTTTAATGAGAACAGAAGGTACTTGATGCTCAGTGGACACTATATACTGTGATGCCACAGAACCGCCTAAGATACTCTTCCCCTCTGTTGGCCACGCAGCTTGATGCTTCTGCACTAAGGGAGAAACTGGATTGCTAGCCCTCACAGAAAGGGGGCCCTAGCAAAAAACCCTGTTTCTAATTTCTTTTGTGTTTGTCTGCCCAAATAAGACTATTTATTCATCTGTCTGACTCGTACCTAGTGTTTATGCTCAAACCATTAGAAATGGTTAGAACTTGCACAATTCGGACACTAGCTTTGATAATACCTACTTGACCTTGCAAAACCCAAGTACCAAAAAGACCCTTTCCAGCCAGGAGCCAGATCAAGAGCAGAGGGGTCTGTCTGACACCCTCAAGCTGGAGCTCCCTATGCCCTTACAGGCTTGAAGCCTGGATGGTTCATTTTGTGGTAGGCTTTCTTGAATTTCATCTAAACTGGCTGTTCTGATCCTGCTGTTATCATCGCTATCCACTGCACCTTTGGTACAGTTGCACTGTCTGTAGCAGAACTGCATCGTTGTCACCTCTGGCTGCAAAAGGTCAGATCTGGAAAGGTATAGCAGTGATGTGTCTGAATGCCTAGTGAAAGAAAACTGAGTCCTATTAAAGTGCTTGTGATCTTCGAAAAATTAATGACTGAATAACTCGGTCTCAAATCTCATCAGCATGTTGCCTGCAAGAATGGCCAAATTATTTTTGTATTTGCAACTGGTTTCTCATACTCAGATTCAGCTATCTTAATTCTAACCCAACCCTGTAAACTGCCCTCTTGAAACAATTGAAGCACCAGGGGACAGCTGATTTTGCTGTTCACTGTGGATGTAGTAGAGACAGGCATTTTACTCATAATCATCTGTGATGTGACGGTTTTGAACTGCAGACTATGAGTTGCAAGTGATTTGGGTGCATGAGGGTAGCCTTGAAATGACCATCACTTCCAACTAGAGCTGGGATTATTGGCTCTTCTCATCCTCTTCCCCCACTCCCTTTTGTTAAAGAATAAAAGCTTGGGTTGCTGCAGATATCATCGATATCCTCTTTCAGTAACTCACCTATCATATCGGCATTTCATTCATATCAAAGTAGGAGGTGAGCTGTTAATAATCCTGTGGATTCTACTGCACTTAAATACCTAAAATGGATGCAGCAACACCAGCAGCTGTGGCAGCGGAGAGCTGCGTGTTGGAATAACTTTCCTGAGAATTTTGTCACAAGTTGCTTCTGACTCTGAGCCCAATGCTACAGTTTTCACACGGACACTTTGCTCCTCACTTCTCAATAACAGCCTTGGTGTTTTTGTATGTGGATAATATAGGAATCCTTTGACAAAAATGTCCTGTCCATCTGTCATAAAAACAGACACATTCCATTTCTCAGAAAGAATATGAACTCATATTAGCTATCTTTTGGGAGGGCACATTTGCCATCCTTTTCAGCATGCTGAGACTTCATGTTTTCAAACTAAATTGTGTGAATTGATAATTTGAGATATGTGGTAAGCACCTGATAATTTCTTTTTCCTCCTCTGTTCAAAATTGGTGTGCGGGAGATAGAGTTAAGGGTTTGGATGTGGTTATTATGTCTTTGCATTTTCACATTGTTGCCTCCTTTGTGTAGACTGAATTACAGCCGATGTCCTTTGAGCTCTCATGAACTTTGGGTGCTTGTAGAAATCTTACACGTTTCTCAAACTCCTGTTCTGAAGTTAGTTCTATGCAGTCCAACCTGTTTTAAGTGAAAGCTGAAAAGGGAGATGATTTCCACCCCCCCACCCCCCCCAACATCCAAACTGAGAATAGGAGAAACGTACAATGAATTGCAAGACAGACAATTCTCCATTTCCCTCAGTCTGTCCAGCATACAGACAGGCAATGACTAAGGCTGAAGTTCAGAGTTTTTCCTGTCTTAAGGATTTGGTTTTGTATGTGATGCCTGAAGACAATGGCAAATATGTTGTAACAGGTTCTCGAGGCTCTAATGGGTATCTCTAGGTCTGCTTACGATAAAATTGTTCCTTTTAATCGAGGAGGTGACTCAAAATAAGGGAAACGCTGTGCTTGACTGTAGCCTACCTACAGTACCGTGTCTCTTAATGTATCACATAGTTTTGAGATGGAGAGCAGTCTTTGACACTTGGGATTCCACTTCTGAATTAATAATGTATTGAGCTAATAAATAGGCCTGTTCATAATTTTGGTAAGGTCTAGTAAGGGCATCGTATCATCTTGAGCTTGATAAGCTTAGCAAAATGTGATGTATTTCATGAAAGTTTAAGCTTTGCAGAAATGTGGAAGTTACTCTTTTGAGGGTCAAACCAATTTGGTATCCCCTTTAGATGAGCAGTGGAGCTAAGGAAGAAGTTGAATGTCATGCTCTGAAATGCATTTCTTTGAAATCATCAATGATCTTATAAAAATTCATCTTCCACAGCTGAATGTGACCATAATGTCAGCGGTAGGTGGTTTCCTTTGATTTAAGAGTTCCTCCCACGATATCCTGATTTGTTGTCCTGTCAGTTGTGCTGACACAGCTGTTGTGTGGTGTAGTTGCATCACCAAAGCCTTTTCTTTTCAGGGTGGTGGTTGTAAACAGTTCTGGGAGATAACTGACACTTAAGTCCTTCTGTCTCCATGTCTTGCTGGATGTTTCAATAACTGAGTGCAACCAGTGAGTTGGAAGATGCTCATGCAGCCATGTCACTTCTGTGCCACAAACACATGCTCTGTGAGCAGCAGTGACTGGGGGTGTCCATGTGTCCCCTTGTTGCTTCCTTTTAGATGCCAGGTGGATTTCCAAATAATTGCAAACTTGTAATGCAACTGTGTATGTATCTTAGGCCATATGACTGAACAATTGGCCTGTAAACAGGGTCCAGTTATACAAATCTCCTTCAGATTGGATGACAAAATTATACTCTAATGTATATTAGAAAGTTTGCTGCTTTGGCTCATGTAAACTCTATATGTTTACTTTCCTATCAGGATCATTTATGCATGCAGCACTGGGCCTGTGAAATCCAAACCTGGCTTTTGTGCTTAGGCTCATCTTGAGACTGCAAAATGCTCTAATGCGTTCTCCTGTAATTGCAAAGGAATAGAGGGTTAGTGTTGCATTATCTCCTCTTTTCTAATTCTCTAAAGCATTTTTCTTGAAATTACTACAAGTTTGTCTTTGGCACAAATAACTTGTTTACGTGTGTGGGTGGTTGATTTTTTTTTTTTATTCCCCCCCCCCCTTTAGTCTATGAACTACTGACACTACTTCATTGGGCTTTTAAAATTTAAGTCTGTTACTATTTATATTAAGCTTCTGCCAGGTCTTTTACTGCCTTTACTGCCTACTATGCGCTTGAAGCTCTGAGCTTTAACCAAGACACCAAACACAACTGCCAAGACAAACCGCTCACGAACTGTAAGCCATTATCTTTTCTTTAACTCATCTGGAATCCCTCCGTGAGTACACTGCCTTATGCTGTGCGCACAACATTTTCATTTTATAGGTATTAGAAAAATAGCATAGGAATAAGAAAGAATCTTTCCATTCAGAAGACGCAAGCCAACCAGGCAACTGGTGGTGCTTCAGAAGCTGCTGTGGTTTCAGGGCTGCTCTTGCATTTTTGCATCCTGTTTTGGTTGCCAGTTTCACGCTGGAGGTTCTGCCAGGTTTTTGTTTCTGCTCTTCCCCTGCTGTACTGCTGCCTTTCTGAGGAACAGGCTGGAATATAAGAAAAAAGCATGAATTGTAAATGCATGCTGTGGTTCAATGTTGTCTAATGTGGCAGAACTCCTCTGCGCACTTCATCCTTTTGAAGCTCGTTTACTTAAGTTTTGTTTGATGTGAAAAAGTCATTTTAAATAACAATTTAAAATTTAAATTTCTGTTTGATGAAATGCAACCATCTCTGTAGGTTACTTAAGAGCTTTAAACTGGTAGCCTGCTGTAAGGCAATAAAATTACAGTGACTTTTAAAGCCAATTCAAGTATTTATTTCCTAATGTGTCTCAGACAGATTGAAACCTCTGTTAATCCTAAGTAATTACTGCAACACTTTGCACAATTAGCTTCAAACTTGCAGGTCAACAGAATAATTACATAAAAAGATGAACCTGTTTCTCTTCCAACTCCCATTTAAGGAAAAGAATAAATTAGACTAAACAGATGCCATAGATTTTATTTGGTTAAGAGAAGATTTATGGCCTAATATTTTGTTGAATCACAATTTCATGTGCACCTGTTTTAAAAGAATGCAGAAGTTGATTTGTGTTTTTTTTTGTATCAACTTTGCACTTCAGTAAATGATTACAATAAAAAAAAAAGTCTCTAGAAATCCAGAAAACAGAAGTTCCAATATGTATGGCCAAGCAGAATGGTATTGAAAAAGAGAGCTTCCTTCTCTTCCATAGTGTGAGATATTTGATTAAGTCAGGATTGACTTTATTCTGATTGGCTTTAGTGCAGATTTCCAATGTATACTTAGTTTAGAACTCAACACGTATTTCCAGATGTCATCCTATTACTATTATAAGTAATATGCCCAAACCAAAGCCTGATTTGGTCTTGTCATGGAAGGCAATAAAATTACAGAAGGCACTTTAAAACATTTTAATTTTTTTTTGTCTCTGATTTGCTGTTTAGACTTGTGTTTCAAAAGTGAAGTTGTGTGGTATTTTGTTGTTTTGTGGTGGGTTTTTTTGGTGGGGGGTGGTGGTTCTGCTTGGTTCCTTGGGACAAAGCAGAAAATTAGGATTTATTTCTTTGTTTTTCTTTTCTTCCCTTGAAATATATTTGTATTTCAGAGGGAAGGAACATATTTTAAAAGATACCTTTCTACAGTGAGATAGATAAGACTGTGTGCATTTGAGACAGCTTTCATTTTAAGGATGCTCATCAAAGAAAAAGCTATGGTTACAGAAGAGTAGATGTGAATGTCCATTTTGATCGTCTCTGGTGTTTCTAATACTGTTCCAGTAATTTCTTGCCAATTTACCTAGAAGCAGTTAAATAGGCTAAATATTTAAGATCAAGTGAAGACAATGTAAGGTATAATTTTTTTAAAATCCTTACTTAAGCTGTAAGTACACACATCTTTCTCCCACCATTCTTCTTACTTTCCCTTACATGTAAGGTCCAACATCACCTGACAAAGAAAAGACTGTAGAAGTCTTTATAGTTTCATAATGGGCACTGTTTTAGGCAACAATGTTGCATTAATGTAATTAAATATTAAGGTGTACACATATGTCTTTGAAATCTGAATTGTGTATAGCAATTCAATACAAACACTTCAGTTGTTGAAAAAGACTTTAGCCTCAAGCTTGTGGAGTGCAGGAATTGTAGAATCATTGGAAAAGACCTTTAAGATCATCAAGTCCAACTGTCAAAGGAAGATCCAGTATTGCCCATTCTTTGCTTTATTCTTATACAGAAATTTTTTATTACTTTCTTGAATAACATTCAGTACTGAAATTAAAAAAAAAAAAAAATCACATTCGTATGAAAAGACCCTGAGATCTTCCCAATGACTGCCACATAAGAGCAGAACAAGACAAGGTCTAACCTTCATCCTCTTTGAAGGTTTGACGGAAATCTTTCAGGTTGCTTTCCCAGACCTTTTTATTTGGTGGTTTGGTATATTTAAATGCCAGCTTTACACATTTTAAAATTGGGAAAAGCATCTCGTTTAGTACATGAAGTTGATTCAGCTTGGACACACCTTTGTTTGGTCAGGTGCTGGTTCACTAATTAAATTAAAGCCTCTATTCATCTTGCCAGCCTTGTCTGACATAGTTCAAGATGCCTGACATACTAGCTTTCACATCGCCTCTGGTAATCTAAAGGGGTAGAACTACATATTTAAAAATCTATTGCCAAATACAGTGCTTTGTAGTTTATTGTAATGGGATGCTGGTGCTTCCCTATAAAATCTCCTCTTTGCAAACTGCCATTTTTTTGGGCAGTCAGTGCCAGGTGCAGTAACACTAAATATTTTCCAAGTGCAGCTAACCAAAAGGCCTTTATGTCTATTTTAGTGCTAGTAAATCCAGTTCTTCATTTATTTTCATAAGTATTTATAGGTGTCGCAAGACTCCTTGCATAGTTATTTTCCCTGCCATAGAAAATCCTATGTGGAGAACAAGAATAGTGTTTATACTGCATTTAGAGAAGAATTTCCTGCTTAAGTGGTTGCCTAGGATGTACTAGCTAGCTGTTAATATACTAAAAAAAAAAATTTAAATTCTACGGCAATGCTTTTTTTTTTGTCATGAATTTATCTAACTCTGATTAGATCTATACAGAAAACTGGAGATGCAAGCAGACTACTTGATTTTTATATTTATTTTTTTTTCCCCCTCCCCTAACTGCAGGTAGCTGTTCTAGTAGCCAGTTCAGTATTCTTCACTTGTAAAATCTTCAGGTAATTAGCTACATAATGTGTCTGCTGCTGTGTTGATTCTGTCTTGCCTTAATGAAAACAACTGAAAGTTTGTGTTCAAGGTATGGAGGAAGACCACTGTCCTAAGTATACCATTAGAGTTTAGGTACAATTGACATGAAGATAACACAAAATGTCTTCTCAGTTACATCTGCCGGCAGCAGAGGAATTAAAGAATAAATTTAAGCAATCTGCAGGATGAGTGCAGTTATGAATAAAAGCTTTTTTGTTTGACTTTTTTTTGTGTAAGCATTTCCTTCCTAGGTTGTTGCCTTAGCTCGTAATACAAATACTGTACTATACAAATAGTGTATTAGTTTGTACATATTTTCAAAATTACTTCATCTGGGAGGTGGCATGCTTTCTTTTCTTGAAAGGGTGTGATTTCCAAAATGTGCAGTACCAGCGAGTCGAATCTCTGACAGCACCGATATTTCTATGTTCTCTCTGTCCTCCTCCAGATGATTTGCTTCAGCCCCTGCCACTCTCTGTGGCTGTGCCATAAAACTTGTTTGGGTTAAAAAGAAAGCAAAAGCAATGAGCCAGCAGGGCTGGGTCTTCCTGTGTCAGCTCTGATGCCAGTTCAAACATTTTTGGGAACCGAGGATGTGGGATAATAGACCTCCAGGAGCCTCTCTTTAACGAGTGCTGCTGGAGTGGGACTCCTTGAACAGTGGTAATTAATGGGCTGTTGCGAATGGGTCAGCTTTCACGTTTTAAAGTGTGGAGCTACAAAGGTGGAAGCAGAAGGAAGTGTGTGCTTGCTCTTAAGAAACCAAACCCCTTTCTGGCTGCTAAGCAGAATAGTTTACCTTACCCTTCTGTTCCTCCTTTTCTCTGTTTGAAAGACATCTCTTCTTACTTTCCTATAGATATTAATCCTGGGATTTTACTACTTAGAAAAAGTTGATTACTTATATTCAAGGGAGCATATGACTTGGGACAGTTACTGAAGGGATTATTCTATGCTAGTGAAGGAAAACTGGTCAAGGAAACTGCATTTGACTATCTGAAGTGCAAACCCGAAAGAAGAAGAAATAAAATAAAAAAGGCATTAAAGTGTTTCATTCCAAGTCCCACTGATGTTTCTCACTGAAAAACTCTGCTTCACCATGTGCTCTTTTTTTTTTTTAACTTTACAGAAGAGAACCAACCTGTCTTCACCTTTCTCATGCCCAAGTACCATTTGCAAGTTAACACTTGTGCCGTAATCCCAGGCAGTTTGGTCGGTCTGTAAATTGTGATCATGCCTCACATAAGATCCTGCCTGTGTCAAAAACCAAAACAGAGCCCTCTTGGAAAGGGAAGCTCCTCACCAAGCTGCAACTTGTAGGACTGCAGCAATCATGTGGCGTTGGAGAGAGCCAGCCTGCCAGAGCCTGGGAGTAGCACATTACAAGGGTTGACTTTGTAGAAACAACAACACAGTTGCTAAGGAGCAGATAATTAAACCGGTCTATTAATCTTGAAGTGCCTACAGCTAGATCTGTTCAAAGGCAGCAGCCTTTTGAAGCTGCTACTTCAAACTGCATCGCAAAGGTGTGCAATTTGAAGTCACGTGTGACCAAAGCTGCTTTTGCCCCTTGTCTTGGGGCTGTTATTCAGCTCAAAAGGAGTTTGTCTCATTGTCTAGGGTAAATGTGAAGGCTTATCCTTGAACCAAGGTGAGTGATGGCAGGAAGATAGCAGCAACAGTGCTGTGCTAAACTTCAAACTGTGATTCAGAATATATGTGAAAAGGAAGTTGAAATGCAATGGAAAGCAACAGCAGAAAAAAAAAACCAACTCTTTTTTTTTTTTTAATGGAAACTCTGTATCCTGGTTGTACTACCTGTATTTCTTAAGCTTAAGTAGTAATGGACCACCTAGCCCTACAGATTTGGTCTGACTGGGCTCGAGTATACAATTAATTTTTGTCAAATTAGCCATAGCAAACAAATTAAGTTTATATATGCCTTATTGCCCTTTTTTTGTCAGTTATGGGAAGAAACATAATATCTAATCTCAATCTCAGTAACTATTTGACATCAGTGAGCTTTAATCTCTCTCTTCATTACTGCAATGAGTTCATGGTGAACATGGTCTAGTTGAGATGTCTTTTATTGGAATACCTTTTACTGGATTCCCTACAGTCCAACTTTATCATTAAGCCATGGCTTTCCTCTGTTTTCTTGCTTCGTATAACTTGTGGCAAGGAAGCAGTCTTGTGGTGCTATCAATCTGGGTTTAAGGAGCTCTTTATCAACATGCTGTGACAATTGCTTAAGTCTGTCTGTGTGTTACAATAAGATGAGCTGCAAGAGCTGATTTCATTAGCCTAGGGGCTAGCTACATAGTAGATCAGTGGGTGGAAGACTGATCACAATCTAACAAAGCTGACTGTGGGATCGTTTGATAATAGAGAATGAAGGTTGTGTTTAAAAAAAAATAATAATAAATTCCCTGGAAGCCATATATAAATAGAGTCTGTAAAGAAAACTAGATATTGTAAAGTTTTTCTGTGCAATACAGTACTTTGATATTTGGTCAATTTGATATACTCAAAGTAAAAGCAAAGTAAAGCAAAAATTGTATAGATGGGGTTAAAAAAATTCTGCTTCTTGCAACTAGTCACACTAAAAATTTCTTTTAGCCACCATGTCTCCGAAGAGGTAGCCTTCAGCTTTGATTTTCTGCCGGTGGAGTGCTTAGGAAAGTCTTAAGATAATTGTGAATCCTAAATCAGCAGCAATTGCGTTGTCCCACTTCAGCCAAGGAATTAACAACCCTCTCCTCCCTCTCGCCTGTGTGTAGAAACTTGAGAGCGTAGGGCCAATGCTGTGGGAACAGAGTGCAGCGGTCTGGCAGCCTGTGGGAAGAGCTCAAGTAAGGAGTGGGTAGATTAGTTGAGTAAAGCAAAATCTTCAAAGTTTGAAACCTGTAATGCATAAATAGTATAAGTTAACGGTTTGTGTCATGTGCAGTCTTGATTTTAGTCTTTCCAGGTGAGGACGTGTACAAAGTAACCTTAACAGGACCTGTATACTGAAAACCTGTACCTGTGAATAAATAAGTGTGTTCCTCCACTGGCAGTGAAGCCCTTATCCAACAATTTAGCAAAACCAAGGTTTGGATCAACTCAATCAATTACCTCAACCAAGTAAATGAGGGGAAAATTGTATAGATTTGATGGCATTTACCCTTCAAAGGTCATATTCAAAGCAGCAGATTATTATTTTCTTTTAATTTTGCATGTATTTTTATTAGTCTTACATTTATTCAAAATGTTCACCATTGTCTGTCTTACCCCCACCTCATGAAGCAGACACTTATTCCAAATACAGTGCAGTTAATTACTGTTGTTTCGGAATACCCAATAAGGCTGTGTTGGTAGGTGTCTCTTAAGTATGAACAAATCTGGCTGGAGGCCCCCAGTATTTTTTTAGATAAACGCAAGGGAAGAAAGAACACCGCCCTGTGAAAATTTAAGTTGTAGCTTATATTTGTGTGTATTAATAAATGGGGTGCTAGAGCAAGCATGAAGTGAGAACTGCAGCCGGTTTCACAGAGGGTACGAAAATGGCAGTTTTCTGTCTAATTGTTTATAATTGCTAGTTGGAACTCTCACTCTAGTAATTTTTAGCTCTGCCTTACTATATTGAGTGAACATAGAAAACAGAACAAATGCTCTTTTGTGTCATTTAAAAAAAAAAATTAAAAAAACAGTAATTGCCTATGAATTTATTTTGTTTTCAATCCCAGCTTCTGGGTAAGTAACAAAGCGCCACCTACTCCTGTCAAACAGGATGTTGAGACCAATCCTTTCTTCTGTCGCTCTGTATATACATTTGGTCATTGTTTATCACTTATAAGGAATCTTCATAGAGAACTGATGATGGAAAATATTAAAATTTTGATAAAAAGTGTTCATTAGATTAGTGGCACAACTGACTGTTCGTTTCGAAATGGAAACAAAACCCAGAATACCTACAGATCGAAACCTTTGCTCTTTTCTTAATTTATGCTTGAAATCAAACATTCAGACAGATTTTGTTTTCTAAGCACGATCAGACATATTATCTGACATTTGTTCTCAGCTTGCTGCTGGCTAAATGAAGGCTGACTTGTTAGCCAAGGAAGAAATACTTCACCAGGAGCAGTACAGCCTAGGCTTTGGAAAAACTCTGTAGCTTGTTGGTCAAGACACTTGTCAAGTTCCATTTTTCTTTTGCATTAAAAAAGGTCCCAAGGCTGATCTCATCAAACAAGTGTCCAAACCCCTTATGACTGACACAGTAAGAGACAGCAATAGAAGACATGACTTTTTTTTCAGTGGAAAAGGATGACTAATGTTGTGGCCTGTTACAGGAAAAAAAGTGGATTTAATTCCCTGATGAAAACCAATTCATTATTCTTTGTGGCTTTTTTTTTTTGTGTTTCCATATGGTGGACATGAATGTTGCAGTTAAATAGCAATTAGGCAGATGAGTTGTAAAGAAAACGAGAACGTAAACAAACCAAGCCGTTCTCAAATGTGACTTTAGAAATGAACAGCAATAGTAAATAACACTCTGAGTAGAAATGTGTTAAATATGCTTGTTTTGTTTCATTTATGAAAACTGTAATATCATTAGCAATAAGAAAATTAATTCTTAAACATGAATTCCTGGGTGTTGTCTTTCTCCTCAGCAATTCTGGTACAATCTTGTGGTTATACAGTTGAGAGAAAATCAGGGAACTGATTTGGCTGTGAAAAGGCTTGTTTGTTTTTTTTTTTTAATTTTTTTTTCAGGCAGTTTGTTGTCCTAAGCTACCTTGTAGTGTGGCCTCTCAGCTTTGCAGGAGAAAGTGAGGAAGGCAGAGCAAGCAACTTCACCAGACAGCATCTTCATTACTGCTGCTGTTGGACGTTGAACCTTGCTTTTTAAGCTTTCTGTGTTTTTTATACTGGTACAGAGGGCGGTACTTCCCTTCACCTAAGAGAGCCATGGGCTTATTACAATGTGCTTCTTCTGTGTGCTAATATTGAAACATCTGGGTTTGCATCTGGGTGACACTGGGTTTGAGTTGTGGCCATCCATCTTAAACAAAAAAGAGTTTTGCCTTTTTTTGTTGTTTGGAAATGTAGTCTTGTAGCACTTTCATGGTGATTTAGGAATAGGGTGAAACATGAATGTGCTTCTGAGCTATAAGACTTAAAAAGAAATTGTGTCAGTTAAAGTTATTACATAAGACAAACTGAACGGAGAGAGACTAGTGTGTTGCAAAACTGACACTGGCAGCCACTAAAGATAAGCGCTGAAGAAAAAAAAAAAAGAGGAGAACAAATTTTATGGAAAGACAAAAACTGTAGTGTTAGAGGAAGCATAGATTTTTCTGTACAAGAAAACGTCTAGAGGCAGTTTATGTAGCTGAAAATCAAGTGGTAAATGGTTGTACTGGGACTAATATAAAGGTAGCCTCAGATGGTAATTTATTGTGCCATAGTATTACTTTTCACTGTTTGATTCATCTCTGAGTCTCCCTTAGGAAATTCATGGGAAGCAGGAGAATAATTTTAGTTCCTAGGAAAATGTTAAAGAAAGCATCTCATGTTGTGCTCATTAGCAGAAGAAAAGAAACAAAACAAACAAGCTATAACCCATGCTGGGAATAGTTCAGATGTCTGCAATCTTTCTTCACAGTAATTTGAATTTCTTTCTACTAATTTGCTACTTAGCATTATCTGAATTAATATTGTCTTAATTTTTTCTTTGTTGCCGTGGATTTAAATCTGCATGTATGAAATCAATGTGATCAAGTGAGTTGCAACAAACCCCAGTTGATTGCAGTTGATCCATGGGAGAAACTTCTTATGTAATTTTACATCTGCTATAATGTACCTGAAACTTCACCCATCACTCGGTGCAGACCCTGTCCTGAAGATTTCAACAAAGCCAGGTTTAATAAATTCTACTTATAAAGATAGATATCAAATTTCATGCAGATCACGAAAGTTATGTATGTTTTATAGGTCAAAAATTTTGGTCAAGAACAAAAATTTGCCTGGGATTAAGTAATGAAGTAGAACTGAGAAAGCAGCTTGGCTCTCCCAAGCTCAGTCTTTCTTTTAAGTCCTTTTGCCTGTAAACTAATATGTGCTTCTGTATGGACAAAAAGGGAATGGGCAGGCAAAAAAGCAAAAGGTATACTGTATTTGAGATCAAGAACTTGGAGAAGGATGACTGCTCTGAAAAATGTAACAGGGATTGTGGATAAACTGGCACTTTTCGTTATCAGATTCAGGAAGAGGTATGTTTCTTCTCAAGGAGGCATTTTATTACTGATTTCTTTTTTTTTTTTTCTTCTCTCAAGAGTGCCAAGGAATTATTGGAGTCACAGAGAGGAAAAGCTTGATCTCAGTTTGTGATCTATTATACAAAAAATGTGCTTTCCCTCCCTTTCACCATTTTCTCCATGAGCACAGCGCTACATCAATGATGACCAGGAGAAAATTGGGCTGTCGCATGAGGCAGTCTCTCTTGGACTTCGTTCTCTGGAAAGAGCAGTTCTATGCCTTGTACCCAGATAAGCTCTGTTTGGCTTACACTAAGTTTACTAAGTCTTTGGTAGACTTATGTTATACAATGAAAAATTTTTAGCCATTGTTTTACGGTGGCTTTGGTTTGTTTTAGGTCTGCAGAGCGTCTTATAGGCACCCTGGGTCTAATTTTTTTAAAAAAAGTAATGTTCACCAGTTAGTTGCAAAATGAAGTCCAGGAAGTGGACTTTATTTCTGCACTGTGTCACCAAAGAGACAGTAAATGGACAGGTGGATGGAATATGTACCACTACAAAGAGCAGGAGCAATTTGTAAGAGGCCTGGAGAAGGCATGCCTACGGAGCTGTAGTTGGGGAAATGCATGCAGGTTTGGACTTCAAAGGTAACTGCATCTCTTTAGGGCAAATATGTGAGAAACGGGACTCCTAATGGCGGACCAGCCTACAACCATGACTACTAGGCTAATCTGCCTGTTGTGGTGGCTGTGAGTTTTCAAGTTTCTGGAGTCTACTTTATTCCAAAAGGAGCAGGGATGAGCAATAAGAGGTGGGATATAGCTTAGGACCAGATATGGCAAGCTCAGATTTTCATTTGGTTCATTTGCCTTATTTCAACCTAGACTAAAACATCTGTAGGATTGCTCTATACTACAGGAGTATTTTTCAATAATGAACTCAGCGAAATATTTCAGTTTTTAAAAGGCAGCTGTACAAATTAGAAATGTTTAGGACATTTGGACACAGTGCACAGGATGAAAACGTTCTTGGTTTTCTCCCCATTGTGGTTAAGTCCCCCCCAAAAATCAGTTATTGCCAAGGTAACAGTGGCCAGGTTTTTTTCTGTCTTTTAAAGAATTGCCAGTGAAAATGTGTATGACCCACTGCTCTACAAAAGGTTCACTACAGAGTGAAGAGGAGTGTGGATAAGGTCTGTTGGCTGTGCCTTGGAATGTCTTGATGTTGATGTAACTTGCTTTCTAGATTGTTCAAGAGATTGAATGAAGTTAAGTTGTGTTTGTGACAGCTGATCAGTCTGGCAGTGAGTTTTGATGGCTTTTTTTTTAAATATAATACCATTATGTAAAAATACCATTATTTTAAAATCCTGTAATTCTAAAATAATTGCAGCACAGAAATACTTTTAATCACTTGCTGTTGGCCTCATTTGGATTCACGAGGAACTGTGATAGGCCCACAGTCATCCATACTGACTTTCAAAGTTGGGCCTTTTTATTTCGTGAGTGCATTCAACTTCAGTTCTGGCCTAAGAGAATCTAGTTTGGAGGTACCAAATCTGGAGTGTTGCTTAACAGTATTTCAGAGATCACAACACGTTTTGTGAGCTGAGCCAGAGCTGAGAGGCGGAGATCTCTGAATCCATAAACATGGCAGAAGGTTGAATAGGGAGTGCTGAGTTAAGCCATAAGCCGTCAGTAAATCATTCTGCTAATCTTGAAACTGTCTTGTCTGGAGGAGGTACTTCTTGGAAATGAAGAATAGTGTTTTGTGTGGGAAGTCAAATAATGTTACTCTTCTCTCTAACTTAAAATAAACAATTATATTCAAAAGACAGGCCCAGTTCATCACCTACCTCGCCATGATTGGCAAGTTACCATTTTGGCCTTCTAAGAGTTGGTGCCCTTAGCTGAAAAGTTGTTCAGGTATAAAGTGTGATTTCATAAAGCCATTTGGATTTTTTGTTTTTTTTTTTTTTTT
>VUYV01000270.1:341459-360400 GCA_008711295.1 Anarhynchus alexandrinus
AGTTCTGAGGTTTGAGATTTGACTTAGATGTAGTCAGTGTCTTGATAAAGCAATAACAACTTCATTTTCACCACTTTAAAACCTAGAGTTTTCTAAATGAGTAGGAAATGGAATGACTTAAGTAAGAATAAAAAATCAGGAACTCTGACAGTGGTTCAGGTGCTTTGCCAAGTGACCTAGCTTGAAAAAATATGGGTTTATTGCCAAGGAAAAAGCAGCTCATTTATGAAGTTGAAATGAAAAGGTTTAAAAATGCCCAAGTATTAAAATATGGGTGCCAAATGCAGTTTTGGCCAGCATGTAAATAACACCCTGAAATCTGGTTTGAAACTAGTTTTCAGCTTTTGGTGCTGTCACTTGGTACCTTGATCATAAATTGTATGTTTTGGATTTTTTCCCTGCTTGTTCCATTCCCCTTCTTTCCTGTAACACTCTCACCCCCCTTTTCCCAGGAAAAAAGTACTTGTGCACATTTTTATTAATTTTATATGTATATTTCTGGATAGCTAAATTCACTTTAGTATTACATCTGGAAGTTGGAGAAATGGGTATGAAAACATTGTACTCTGAATTTATTTGAAGTATTCTGTATATTTCTTCTTTGTTTAAGACTGATTTTAATATTGGAAGAGTATTTATAACAGCAATAATGAGTATGAAATATAAACAATTATGGGGTCAAATTATTTACATAGCTTGCATTCTCACTTGGGTACCTAAACTCCACTTTTCCAATAACAAAGCTGAAAAGCTAATTTTGAAGGCTTCAAAAGCAAGAATTGTTATAGTCCCTGCATGTAAAGTTGTAAGGTGGAGCTTTTGTTGACTTAAGTTATCAAAGGGATTTATCTTAAGAATATACACAGCATGTGCATGTATCATTGAGACTTAAATATGAATGTGCAAGCTTAGATGTTTGGAGATAATGCTTTTGCTCAAAACTTGTCCAAAGTATACTGGGGAAAAAATATAACCTTTTCCTGAAAAGGCTTTATCTCTAGTGGGACTGGAGCGTAGCAGAGATGTAAATCCACTTGACTGCAAAACTGGGCACCAGTGTATCCATTATTGTACCTAATGGTGTTTTTCTGAAGCCAAGCGCTTCCATGTATTTGCAGGTAGGATGAGATACAAACTAATGATATATTAATATGTCTGTATCTCTCAGGTGAAAAGTCAATGCCTGGTGACATAACCATAACTTTTTTTTTTAAATACCATAGATGATTAAACAGGGGATTATTTTTAAAAAAAATCTGTAATCTGGAGGCAATAGTTTAAGGACAGGGTTTATCTTCTCTGTGCTACCGGTGATAAATAAATTCATCACCATGATGAATAAATAGTGACTGAAAAAATAATTTCATATCAAGGCTCTGGGTACAGTGTAACAGTTGGATAGTAAAAGCTGATGTTGATTAAAAACGAAAACCATAAAGTACTTTGGTTCAAGTCAAAGGATTTTTTTTTCTCACTGAAAAGGACATCGCCTGAAAATATCTTGTTTGAAATGAAATTTTTTAGGTGGTATGAGAAGTTTCAAATCAAGGGTGTAGGAATTAGAACTCATGGTGGGAGAGATTGCTGGCTGTATCAATTGGCTGGGTGGTAGCTTCACTAGGATAAAATATAGGAAAGAATGATGCTTCAGGAACTTTCATCTACCAGTCTTACCATTTCCCCTATTTGGTATAGTTAGTCATCTTTATCAGGAATTAATTAAATGTAGTGCAGGGAAATGCCAGTTAGGGAATTAGTGTTATTTTCTGAGAGGGGCTAGAGTAATCTACTGTTTAGCGGACCAAAGTGTTCCTTGAGAGGATATAGGATTGGTTTATGTAGGGAGATGCTTGCAGGAGTGCATAATGTTTAAACCAGAAACTAGAAGGTGGCTGCTCTCTACCCAGCGAATGAAATTCTAAGCTACCATTCCTAATATTGCAGTAGAAGTGAGGAACCCAGACTAATTGAAACATGGGGGGTTTTAGTATAAAGGATTATAGAACAGAATTTAGGTCATTTTAGGCTTAAAACTGCAGGAGTGTAATAGGAATATCCCCAATGGACCACCAAACTGATCTTGAAGAAAGTTTTCTGTGTGTCGTGGCTTTCTGAGCTGTGGTGATTTGATTCTGTGCTTCAGGTGTTTTGCCGATCACCCGAGGGGACCAGGAAGACACTTTCCCTGTTCTCCTTTGGTGCTTGGTCTGACTTTTACTCCCATTCTGTAGCTTGGTGAGCTTTTTTGGTGTTCCCCGAAGCATGGACTGAATTTGGAATTTCAGCAGGGTATCATAGCGAGCAACTTCTGAGGTGCCTGGCTGAGAGTGACAGACAGTTTATAATTTTCTTCCTCAAAGTTACAATCACGATTGCCTTTGAACTCGAGCTGAAGTTTTGCATCCTGTATTTCGCTCCCCCTCTTTGGGCTTTCATGAGATAACCCCTTCCTCAGACGACCTGCTTAAGTCCCCTCAGTAGATTTTTGCGCCGGTTGCCAGGATCCTAGAAATAGCAGTGTCTTTGATTTGTCGTTCTGCTTGAGGTCACTGTTTTAAGTCTTTTGTTTTCATGCAGATATTCATAAGTTTTGTTGTTGGGTTTTTCNTTTTGCGTTGGCTTCTGAGGATGCTTTTGGAATGAGCCTCATGGATACTTGTTCCACAGGTGTTGGGCTGGACCCAACACTTCTGACTTTTTAGTTCAAAATCTCTGATCTGTCAGGCTAAAGGGAATTAGAATGAGACCCTCATTTTGCAGTATCCTGACCATTGAGCTAGTGAGATGTGCCTCTAGTTCTCATAAAATTGTTCTCCTCCATATGAAACACTCAAAATTGTCAATAAGACAGACTGAGAATGACTGACTTATATGATTTGAAAGTTTACCTGAGAGATTTAATTTCACTACCACAAGACAATTGATCTCAAGATACTAATTTAAAATAATTAAAATTGAAATAGAGTTGATTTTTTTTCCCATTCTCTGGCATAAACAAATACCTTCCCCAAATTTATCTCTTACAACTCAGAAGTTAATAAGAATTTTCATGAAATTAGTAGATCATTTTGTCTTTTGCAAGACTTAAAACAACAAATAACAAAAGACTTTTTGTGCCATTGGACCATAGAGAGACCATGTTTTATTTTGTCTGTAATTCCTGTGGGCAATGTAAAATATTAAATAGCCTAACTATTTTTATAGTTATTGCTGTAATTAAGCTGTTTATTGAGAAAATTAAGATTTCCATTTCTGCCAGTTTTTTCTAGAACACTTTCAAAGGGAGAAATAACAACTAAGCAAAGTTAAGCCTAGGCCTTTAAAACAAGTCTAACTCAGTAATTCTTGAGAAACAACCTTATCTCCATGCTTTTTTTTTTTTTGGTATGAATAAGTGACTTCACGTTTGGAATTGGCTTCTCTAAAAATCACTCATTCCTCAAAAAGGAATTTAAGAAATGTAAATAGGACTGAATTGTACTAAATTCTGAAGACGTCAATATCAGTTATGTCTTCTATTCAGACCTTTTTAAACTGGGTTTCTAAGAAGTTCTTATAATGATTTTGGAGTCTGTAAAATCAACTAACCACAAAATGCTTTTACAAATCTTTTTTTTTTTTTTACTGCCTAACGGCCCTATTACAAAAATGTCAAGTTCTTTTGAAATAGAGCATTTGAGTTGTCCAGCAAGCATTTGACTGAAGTTGTGGGTAATTCAAAAAACATAACGGAAAGCATGGTTTTGCTAAGTAGGTTATTGGAAGCGAGCTTGTTTTATTCCAGCCTTACAATGTAGAACTCAACAACCGAACTGATCCATCCGGCACAGCAATCTGCACTTGAGAAGGCAGGGCAAATCAGGGAGCCATGCGCAGGCGACAAAAGAGCTGTGTCAGCAGGAGAGATTTTGAAGTCCTATGTCAGAGCTGAGGGTCCCAGGTGACTGTGGACTGGCTGTAAGTGTGCAGCCTGAGGCAGCTGCCAGCTGTGCCACATCTGGGAGAGGGGCTTCTACCCTGCAGTTCCACAGTTGCTCTTGCAGGTGTTCCCAGCAACTTTGGTACCCATCTATGCGGGACCCTAACAGTATGGGGACTGAAATCTTCAGTGCTGATGCTTGCAGGCTCTATGTTGAGTCGCTTGGGTATTGATGTGTGGCTATGCCATAGCAGGCTGGTATCTCCCGTGGTTCTTGTTGCTGTTTGGAGCTGCTGAAGAGACCTTTTAAGTTGACCAAAAGTATCCAGCTGTTTTCTGGTCACTTGAGTTAGATGCCTGGTGCCGCAAACGCTCACTGTGATACTTTCATACTAGAACAACAGGCTTGGGGGGGTGTGTGTGTGCGTGCTATCTAACTTAAAGCCTCCTCCAAAACCCTGAGATTTGTTGTTGCAGTTTCTCTGTGCACTATGATTTCCATCTTTGGAATGTCCTTCAGAAGGAATCCAATATTTGCCCAGTGTAATACGCAGCATAAAATAGGGGACCCACTTTTCAGTAAAAGTAAGTATAAGTCTATTCCATTATATTCTTCAAATCATATAAATATGTATGTTCAGTAACAGCTATGGACTTCTTCAGGCATTTTGCTTCAGCTAAAAATTATTAAAGAAAAAGATACGGGTGAGGGAGAATATGGTTCCTAAAGCTAAACTTTTTTGAGAGCACTTAATCAAAAGGACTTTAAAATAACTAAGTAGACAGATTTATTTTTACAGGCTTAAAGCTGGAAGTTACATGCATTAAAATATGGGGCTAAAAGTGGTCAGCACTGTTAAGTGAATTTATAGAAACTTATAACACGCTTGTGAGCATACCACGCATACACATTTTCTTCTACCTCCCAGTATACCACTAATTGTTCCAATTTTCAGCTTGTGGAACTTCTTATGAAGTCAGATTTTCCCAGGAGCAGCACAGCTTCTTTCACTCCTGCTGGTCTTAAAAAGACTGCTTTAAGCACAGGGCAAGACCCAGACCGCTTGGGATGATGATATCAGGTCTCCCTCATGCCTCCATCTCTTGAATCCAAATGACATAGTCATTTGGCGGCTAAACTCGAAGGATCAAAATGAGCCAGATGTTGAGTGGACAGATCTTTGTTTGCCAGCAATCAAGCCTCTCTTGAGCATGCCATTGCAGCTCAAATTTCCACGTCTGCTACCATTTACTTCATTTTGGTTCATTAAATTGACAGCTTTTAAAATGAGAAAAAGGGGAGGGAGGGAAAGAGCAAAAGTTAATATAGAAAGCTGTTGTATTGTCCATCCACATTTATTTTTTAAAAATCCCATCTGTTGATTGCATTTAAGGCCAGTTTCTTTCCAAAACTTTTGCTACTCCATTATAAAGAAGGTTGCTTGTTGCATTCTGTGAACACGCACATTTGTTTTATGATTGTTCCAGGTAGATTTACATGCACGTCTAGGGAGCTGTTCTTGTAATGTCCCAGATTATGTGTAAAACTCGGACCCCTAGTGTGAAAATGAGGGAGTAGAAACCTACTGCTCTGGTGCTTTTTGATAGTGCTGCTCGTTTGAAGTAATTGTTTTCTTCTGTTACACTGCGAACCCTGGTGACTTCACATTTGGAGTTTCTGGTTATTTATGTTTGCTATGCCAAAGAGCAAAGAGAAACAGTCCACAAATCCTAATAGTTTTCCACATCTAGTGTGAACCAGTGGATCGAATCGTGCTGTCCAAGTTGATGCTGACTGATCAGTTAAAAAATGATCTCTGATATAAACTTAAGCACACTGTCACATATAGTGTGTTGTTCCTGCCACATTGCTTGATGTCACACTGTCTTCAGACAGCTGGTAATGAAATGTGACATAATGTTCCTGCCTGACACAGTCTGGCAGGAGTATAGCTGTACTGACCAGAGCGGGCTTATGATGAGCCACAGCTCCTGAGAGGTACAACCTGAGAAGACGAGGGGATTCATGGTAGCTGGCTTTTGGTACTCTCTGGGATACAGGCGCTTTCAGAAGGCATCTGGGTAGAAGATGTGGGTAAGCTCTGTTAAAATTCGGGGCCTTTGGCAAATCCTCGGTGGCTGAAGCAAGGGGCATGGGGGCCTAAGTCATTCCTTTCAGCCGTGGGTGAAGTCTTGATAATGCAGATCCTGTTTCTTTCTGTTGGAAACAATTATCTAGTGAAAGTAAGGTCTGGAGCAGCTGCTGTAGGTGCCTGTGTACCATGGCTGTATCAATACAGCTGGCAAAAAAAAAAAAAAATCATCAAAAATGTGAGTAATACATGAGTATTTGCTAAGCAATGCTTGTGTTGTCCTTCTGTCTTTGCTAGAATTCATGTTTTTACTTTGTCTATTCATAATCAAGATGGAGAAACTTTTCTGTATGGTTTTTTACACTAAAAGTTTATGGATTGTGGTAATTTTGTGAAAAAGAAAAAACTGAACACGAAGAAAAAAAGGAAAGTTTTGTCATTTTTTTGTTGTTGTTTTTAGATGGTTTTATGCTGAAGGGATCATCACTAATGGAAGGAATTTGACTTGATGGTATGGCTTGGTTCACTCCAGTCTGACTTACAGGCAAAATTAAGAACTCTTGTTTATAGTAGTTACACAAGCATAAAAACCAATGCAGGTGAGGTTTGAAACATCGTCCACTTGCCAGCAAACTGTAAAGAGGCATGCTCTAGTTGCTCCACACAACTAAAATCACAGGATTGTTTTCAAAAGTAGATAAATTACAGAATTTCCTGTTTTCACAATTTTCTAAATGACTTCAACCGTGTTGCTGTGGATGGAGTGAATTTCTCTGTTTCTGTTGGCTCACCAGGGTTCACGCACCAGGGTGTTCTTTAAAGGGAATGCTGACTTGTTGGTGGAAGCATTTATACAGCATCCTCTGATACACAAGAGCATCCAGATGTAAATTAAGAAAATAAATAGAGAAAACCATTAGAAAAGTGGGAGTAATTGATACCAATTGTTACTGGAAATGTGTTAAATATTTAAATGAGTAAGTAAACATGTGGGGGCCTAGTGATGGATTAAAATGCTCTGCTACCACAGGCATTCTTTCTAGTGCTTTATAACTGTCAAAAGTTTAGGGAACACTTTGTCTTCTGGTGAATGCTTTCTGTGGTATTTGGGAAATGGGAGGGGGAAGGAGAAGAAGGAGAAAGAGGAAAGGGAACTTAGAAGAACTTGTGAGAGTTGCTTCCCATGAGCTCAACAACCTGGGTATACATGCAGTCTGGTACAGAAATGTGGAGTAGTTCCAGTTGCATGCAGTAACAGTATGTAAATGAAGCTTGACACAAGCAATTTCTCTGTTCTTGAACTCTTCTGTCTGAGGCCCTTTCTTCCAATACCTAAATTTTCTTTATTTTCTTCTTTATTTTTCTTTATTTATATAAGGTTTCTAAACTTCTGGCATTTTATAACATGGGTACCAACTAAGGAACACAACTCCAGATCACTTTTTACAGTCTCCCTACTAAGCTTATATTGTTTCTCACAGCAGTTACAAAATACTCTTATTCAAAGGCAAGTTATATTAAAAAAAAATCAGATATTCTGACACTACAATCCTCTTAGCCCTCATAGAATCATAGAATGGTTTAGGTTGGAAGGGACCTTAAAGATCATCTAGTTCCAACCCCTCTGCTACAGGCAGGGATACCTTCCAGTAGACCAGGTTGCTCAAAGCCCCATCCAGCTTGGCCTTGAATACTTTTAGGGATGGGGCCTCCACAATTTCTCTGGGCAACCTGTTCCAGTGCCTCACCACCCTCATAGAGAAAAATTTCTTCCTGATATCTATTCTAAATCTACCCTCTTCCAGTTTGAAGCCATTCTGCCTTGTCCTGTCACCACATGCCCTTGTAAAAAATCCTTGTCTAGCTTTCTTGCTGGTCCCCTTCAGATACTGGAAAGCTACTATAAGGTCTCCCCGGAGCCTTCTCTTCTCCAGGCTGAACAACCTCAACTCTCTCAGCCTGTCTTCATAGGAGAGGTGCTCCACCCCTCTGAACATCCTCGTGACCCTCCTCTGGAACCGCTCCAACAGGTCCGTGTCCTTCTTGTGCTGAGGGCTCCAGACCTGGATGCAATACTCCAGGTGGGGTCTCATGAAAGCAGAGTAGAGGGGCAGAGTCACTTCCCTCGACCTGCTGGCCACGCTTCTTTTGATGCAGCCCAGGATATGGTTGGCCTTCTGGGCTGAGAGTGCGCATTGCTGGCTCATGTTGAGCTTCTTATCCTCCAAAACCCCGAAGTCCCTTTCCTCAGGGCTGCTGTCCATCTATTCCTGACCCA
Source organism: Anarhynchus alexandrinus (assembly GCA_008711295.1). Taxonomy (NCBI): domain Eukaryota; kingdom Metazoa; phylum Chordata; class Aves; order Charadriiformes; family Charadriidae; genus Anarhynchus; species Anarhynchus alexandrinus. The sequence goes on from VUYV01000270.1 coordinate 349,750, forward strand.
TGTGCAGGACCTTGCACTTGGCCTTGTTGAACTTCATGACATGGTCATGGGCCCATCTCTCAAGCTTGTCAAGGTCCCTCTGGATGGCATTCCTCCCCTCCAGTGTGTCAACCATGCCACACAGTGGTCACACCTTCGTAACATGTAACCCAAATGCCTTATCTCAGTTTTGATGCCGTTTCTCTTAGAAAGGATGGACTTGGTGAATAACAGATTGGCTCCGCCCCCGCCCCCACACTTGCAAATGAATAACCTTGTCTTCCCAAATGTCTTCAGCAAGCAGAAAAGAAAATAACAAAAGTAAAGCCTCTGTGGGAGAGCACAGAATATTCAAATTCAGATTGAAATAGTACTTGAATAGTAGCTTTCTGTTATACTTTGAGATTCACTGCAAGAAAATCCATTATGTACAACTCAGAGGGTTCTTTAGTGAGAAGCAAGAATAGGCTGTTCCTATAACTCTTGCAGGCCACTATATTATGGTAAAAGAGAGCTGGAAGGCAAGGAATCACCTATTCCAGCTTCTTAGCTGAAAGCTCATTAGGCTTTCTGAGGCTGCAGTAGAGATCATAGCAAGCTGATTTGCAGATGTGCTTTTGTAGGAAAGCCTGAAGGTGATTTTTCTCCAGGAACATCTCGTGGTGGAAAAATTGCTTTGTAGAAGGTCAAATATTTCAACAGCAAGGTAAAATAAGTGCAGGAACTCAAGTTTACGTTCAGTGGCAATGACTCTGGCTTGTTTGGGACCTTTATTTTTCTGAGGAGAAAGGGTAGTATTGTATGCTGCTGGAAAAGTTGCTCGGATCCTGCAGATTTTAAATGGAGCGCACACTTTGTTTGCTTAATGTGTACCCCCAAAACATGGTTCATAATTTCCTGTACTATCGAGCTTCTAGGAGCAAAATGGCTTAAGCTGTCATGCATGGGTCTTAGAAGTATCTTAAAATCTGAAATAAATATTTTGCCATTTCTTCATGAGGAGTATTCTGTGTGGCAAAACAGTAGCTGATGCACCTTCTAGTTTTTACACTGGTTTAGTAACAGAGCAGGGAATTCATTCTGGGTGGGATGTGTAGTGTTTGCTAGCAGCTTGTGTCTGCTTGGGATTCAACAAGAATTTTTTTTTTGTATTTTTTTCCTTGTACTAATCCTCTTTTACCTGCTTCTAGAGGCATTTTTGACACAGATATTATGAGGTTGGCTTAAAAAAAGAAAGTTTGAAAGAACTGCTCTCAGGGCTTAAATGTAAATGAATTTATTTTTTTTTCTTGAAAAGTATATTTTCTTGACATTTTCCTTTCCTCCTTTTCTGCCTGTTCCTGTCTCTTTGAAGGATCAGACATCAATAACTCATCTTCTAGCTATCTGCAGTCAGTACTGCCATCAGCGTGTGCGTCTCATGTTATCGCTTTGTCGCCTTCTACAGTTGTCCCCACATGTTGTCTTGTTGGCAGAAGGCATAGAAGCTGTCTGGATTCCCGTTCAAAGATTTGCAGGGCTTAATTCGAAGTGTAATGAGGTGAACTAGAAAACCTTGCACTGGGAGAAGGTCAGGGCCCCTGAAAACAGGTTTCCTGTTAAATCCTGTCTACTTCTAGCAGGTGTCATTGCATAAAAAAAGTGAACCCCAGGATGCAACAGGATCATGTACATCAGTATTATCATCTCAGTGGTGCACTGTGGACTCTGGTTACTATTTCCCATGTCATATGAGCAAGGAACTTTGAAACACATGTTCTCTTTTGTTTTTTGAAGATGAAGATCTGTGCCAGGGAGCGTGTATGCGGTTGAAACAGAATCAGTTTCATATTGTGCTTTGAATAGCTTTAGTGGAGTTATTCCTTACTTAGTGAGCAATGTAAGCCTTTATGCCAACCAGCATATGTTTCACAGAGGAAAAAATCCAACAAAACGTCCTTAAATACAGTACTGCAGAGGTCATAATGTTAAAAAGAGTTGTGCAACATTATAAATATGGAACTTAAAGTTGTATCAGCATTTGCTGTTAGAGGATTGCTTTCTGGCACTTTATGTAAATCACAGTTTAAAAAATCCAGCATTTAAATATTAGTAAATTTTTAGAATCTTTTAAAACTTCCAAGTTATTTCATCATATAGATTTTCTTTTTTTTTCTAGCCTGTCAAAATAATTTGTTAAAGCTACAAGTCTCAAAATCTTCAAAGTGAATATGGAAAAACAAGCCCAACTAGCCACCCCTCCTTTCTTTTCTCCCTCAACTCCCAAAGACAACAGAGTTAGCTTTTTCAAAAGGCAGAGGATGTTTCTGGAACTATACCGTGGAAGCATATTATAAATATATGCGTATTTTCCAATGATCATATTTCTTTCTGAAGCTGTAACTTATTCTTGCAGCATGATCAGTCGCAAGAATGACCTTTAGTTTTATTGGAATAAAATTGCTCTCAAGAGAAATTAACAAAAACATACGAATTTGAGCATTGCAGCAGGGATAAAAAGAAAACAGCGTTTTTAAGTCACTTTAGTGCAGCCTCGGAGTATGTTATGGTCAGTCATTTGGGCAGAAATAGGATTGCCTAGTCTGCCACCTTCTTAAACAGTTATTCTCAGAGCTTTGTGTACGTTTAATGCTGTTTATATTTTTGTCTCTGTGTTTGTATTGAGGATTACAGCGCATTATGAAATATGGAAAGGGCTCCGATGTTTGCATTTCAGTGCTATCAACAAGTCTTCACATGAAAGTCAAATGAAGTCTTTCAAATTCAGAGGTTGTGGTTTCCCATTCAAGAGATCCTATTATTTTAGCATTGTGTACATAATGCCTCGGATAGGTTTGTGCCAGCACCTCTATTGTAACCTGCCCCACCCACCACGTATTTTATAACTCAGCTTTTAAATTCTCCTCCTAGTTGAAACTTGTCCTAAAAAATGTCAACTCAAGAGCAGAATTTCTTCATCATATTTTCTTATTAAAGGATTCCTTTAATTTTTTTACAGGAAAGCTTTTTAAGGCATAATAAGCAGTTGGCCTACAGGTCAATGTAGTGCCTGTGACTGACTTCCATGGGTGGGATACATGTATATGCATTTGGCAAATACCGAATCTAGATGGAACAAAAAAATAAATGCATAACAACCACAAGGACCAAAGAAAGTCTAGCAACTGTGAGATCTGGTTCAGTTTGCAAATGATCTGAAGCAACCCTGAAAAGTCAGATTCTGCCACCTACAATTTAGCAGTGTCCCTGAACATTTGGTTTAGAAGCTGGAGAATGCTTTAGAATGTAATAAATTATTTCATTTGTTGGTTTTTTTGGGGGAAAATGTCTGTGAAACTAGAACTGGGTCTCAGAGAAGACAATGCAGAAAGAAAACAGAAATCTGAGTTGGGGAATAAGGAGACAAAGCAAAAAGGCGTGAAGGAAAAAGAGGGGAACTACGGAAAAAAAAATTACATCTGGTATTTCAGGTTTTCCTGATGAATTTGCTCTACCTTTATCTTGTTGTGGGCCTTGGGAATTTTTTTCTAAATTGCGGTCTTAGGCTTTGGGACTCTTAGGAGAGGGAATCTCCATGTTTCCGTGCCTTTGTACATCTATGTGGTAGTTACACTATCAGCATTTCCCTGACACAGAGAAATGTTCTTGAACTGGATTTGTACAATGCAGAAAAATATCACCCAAGTGTGGTTGACTCACAGGCATTTTGATGACCTCCTACCCGCTTGGCATCCCTAGGTAGTTAAAGATCTTACTTCAGGTTTCTAGCTGGAGTGTTATCTCCCAAATCCCAGTGCCACAAATATGTAAACATAAATTTGCATGTGGATTGGGGATGCAAAATTTGGGAATGCCCATCCAGGTACCATTTTGAATCTGCTACAGAAATGAAGAATCTAAATAAGCTTGATCATTTGCTTTTGATCCTGTTTCAACTGTAAACATGTATTGATACCTCATTGCAGTTCTCTTCTGTGTCTTGTAAATGAACCATATTAACTCAGTGTCTGAGGTTTAAACTAATCAGATAATGGGTGAAGCTTTTAAAGGATTTTACAGATGCTTTTTCACTTGTCACATCTTCAGGTTTTGATTTTTATGCATAGTTTTCATCTGTGAAAGGAGCTATTTAATAGCTCCTGTAATTCCCAAATTATTTAATTTCTTGTTGTCACACAGAGCCTTGACATCATTTACTACTTGCAATGGCCATATAAACCAGAAGTTCCTTCGTATGTTTACCTTTCAGAGAAACGTAAGAGTGAGAGTATCATTGTGAAAGATCAGATTTTTATATTGTGCGGCTCCCAGCAACCTGTTGGAAATTTAAAATTACCTGGAGCATATAAAGAGGAGATATGGAAGAGCAATGTTAGTACAGTCTGGAAGGAAAAAGCATATAATCTGGTGCGTAACTTACAAACAGATGTGCATTTCAAGTGTGAAAAAGAGAAACACTGTTTCCCTGCTCCAGCTGGAGAAACATGTAGTACAGGGGCCACGTTGACTTCAATTCTTTTCTTTGCATGTGAGCTGGTTCTTTCTGAACGGGTAGAGATTTGAGTGAGGCTGTAGTGTGAGGATGTGGTTTCTGGAACACTTGTTCTGCACGGCTGACTGATGGAATAAGTGTTTTAGTAGTTGTAGAATGGTTCAGTATGGCTTGGTTTTGCTCTTTTTTTTTTGCTCTTGCATCATGAGTAGCTTTATATCTAGGTATTGCGGAAGTGTGCTCTGGAAATTGAAAAGTGTGTTTTGTTTTTGAAAAGGTGTATGTGCATAAGCCTGTTTTTTTTTTTTAGCTTTGCCTTTTTTATTTTTTTCTCTAAAAGATAAAACCTACATCAGTAGCAGAGGCAGAGCTTTTTTTTGTTGAGAAGGGTGGGAACATGTGTGGCATCGGAAAGTCACTCCAACATCCTGATTATTGGAAACTAAATATGTCCCTAACACATAGGCAGCTATGGGCCCGTATACATTGTTTTACAAATCTGAATAGGTGAACAGATCCACTGAAGGATGGAGAGAGCATGGCATAGCTGTACCTACTTTACGAGAAAAAGGGACAAAGTGTATCACTGCCTTTGAAAGACTTTATGATATGCCATCTCTTTGTGAATGGTGGCACAGAGGACCAAAACACCTTGTGTCAAAGGAGCTTTTCCTTGATTTCTGTTCATGCATTTTCCTTTTCCCTTTCACCTTCCTCCCACTGGCCACAAGTTTAAAATGCCGTAAACTCTTCCAAGTGTCACACAAAATACCTCTGAAGAGAGAGAGGGTTAAGAAAATGGCCTGTACTGCCTGAAAAGGGCAAAAATGTGTGCTGTTATACTTTTGAGGTCCCTTTCTCACTGCACTAAGGTTACTTTGTGTGGTGAATTAATGGAATTACATGCCATGTCTGTTCATCTGCCAAAATAACAGGTATTCATCTTACCAAAAATGACAAACTAGCTTAGATATCACAACAAAGGTATCTGATACTTGCTAGTCTAATTAGTCCTCCTCTGGTGCCTCTACTCAGTATTTGTAAGGACACAATAGATGAAGTGAAGACATGGTTCAGCTCTAGCACAAATAACTCTTAAGTTTTTCCTGTATCTCAAAACATAATGATTCAGACCAGAGTACCACCTGTCCCAGTTCCTTGTATCCCACAGTTGCTAGATATGGATGCCCAGTGGAAAGAAAGAACAAGGCAAGTGCATCATATTTCTTTCTGAAGTACTCTTTCAGCCTTCAACTATTTTTCACTTCATCAGTGGTTTTGTGGTGTGTTTTTTTTTTTTTTTTTGAACCTGATCTGGTTTATCTGTTTAGTAATTCCATGCTCATGTCATGAAACTGTGCAGCCTGTCCTTTAACCTACATAAGCTTTTTGTGCATACAGTAGCCTTTGGTAAGGAATTCCTGAGGTCTGTCACTTGTTGCCTATGTAACCACTTCTGTTTTTCACTCTGCCCGTTTGGCTTCATTTGACACCCTGATTTGTATATTGGAACAGAAGTAAACTCTCAATACTTTTTTTACCCTTTTCATCCCTGGAAATGTTCAAGGTCAGGTTGGACGGGGCTCTGAGCAACCTGATCTAGTTGAAAATGTCCCTGCTTATTTGCAGGTGGGTTGTTCAAGATCACCTTTAGAGGTCCCTTCTGACCCAAACTATTCTATGTTTCTATAACACTCATGATTTTGTGGACATCTATCACATCTCCCTCTTAGTTACATCTGTTCCAGGCTGCAGAAGCCCAGTCTTACTTGTTTGCTTCTCCTCTGTGGAGCTGATTTCAGTTTTGTTGCCCTTCTATGAACTTATTCTGTTTGTAATACATCTTGATAGCCAACCAGAACTGCTCACATCATGCCAGCTGTAGGCAAACTGTAGATTTATGCCATACGATGAAAATGAGATGTTAAGGTTTTTTCCTCTATTCCTTCCTAAAATTTTCTAAATTTCATAAAATGTTTCATTTTCTTTTTTGACTGATGCTGTAAGTATTGTTGATGTTTATACGAAAATATCTATTGTAGCCCCAGTGTTCTGGAGCCTGTCTGAGTGAATCTGTCGGTTGTTTTATTCCATGCAAAACACTTATTTACAATTCTATTTTTTATTTTCCATTTTTTTCCATTTTATTGTTCGGACACCTAGTATTTTAAGGTCTTTCAGCAGTTACTCTGTTTGCCATTCCCCCTTACCTTATTTAAATGTCTTCGTTTTGTCAGCAAACTTGATCACCTCATTGCTTACTCCTTTTTCCAGGTTACTTATGAATATGTTGAACAGCACAGTTCCTACAACACAGACCTCTGTTTTTTCTATGCTGTTTCTTGTCTTTAGTCAATGTTATGCTCTTACATCTGTTTAGTTTCTTTTAACAAGATCTCTCCCAAAGTCTTTTAAAGTCTTTTGGAAGTTTGAGTTGACAAAGTTAACTGAAAATGTATTGAATTCTTCGTTTTAAGGGTATCAGCTGTGTGATAACCCTTGCAGTCAACTTCAGTAGTTTTGCAAGGAAGGCATTCTCTTCATAGAAACCATGGCGGCTTTTCTCTGAATAGAGAGGATTGGCGGACACTGGAATACATGTTATCCTTTGTAATTTCTCTCTGTATACTCTCTGTCTAATACTAATACATGCCTAAATATTATCTCTTTGCCTAATGTGAAGCTTACAGGCCATAGTTGCCACTTTCATCACAAACCTTTTTTTAAAGTCACATTTATGTTTACACGCCTGTCAGAGATTGAGGAGTTTAAGAAATAGAGCTATGCATAGATTCATTTTTTTGTCAAATGAGAAAATGAGAAGTGCTGAAGGCTTGATGGTTTGCCAGAGTTTAGAACGTAAAATTATTTATCATCCTGATGTAGAAAGTATTCATATGATATGCAGAAATGCAAACATCTCAATCTTTTCTCTTACTGTCTTTGGCACGAGAAGATTTTAAGCTAACATAATAGTTCATTACTAAATACAAATGATTGTCACAGTTGTGTAAAGTACTGATAATTTAAACTTCAGATATCCTGTGAGGACCAGTATATAAACAGCTTTAAGAGAAGCAGTCAAAGATTACAAATACATGAAAGCAGGTTTGACTCATCTCTACAAAAGAAAACTTCCTTTTTGTAGAATTCTCAGGATTTTTTTTTTCCCTAAAGGGTTCTCCTTCACTGTGTTTATTTTCCTGCTTTCAAAGTCCATTCTGTAGCAAGGCAAAGTAGCACTTGCACTAGCATGTAAACTTTGGGAAGGCTGTAAATATTACTCCACTGTAACTTCAGCTGATGAGATAAAGGAATGTGCTTCACAAATAGCTAGACTGGTCGTTGCATCTAGTAATTGAAGGTACTCCTTGTGCAAGTTCACAGATCATACTTCTTCAGAGATTAGATTACTGTGTTGTTCCATCCACAGAAGCAAGGAGATGAATATTTTCCACTTAATTAAAGTAATAGGTGACAGTAGGGAAACAAGGATAGACTGGTAATTCTGGATACGTTCAGTACTGGAAAACTGGTAGAACTGTTTGAATACTTGTGTTATTGCACCAAGTTTCTCTTGAAGGAAGGCAAGAAAGTGTAAGCATATGAAGAGAAGACTGCCAAAGCATTTTGGTTGTGTTGTCATTATGGCCTTAACAAAAAAGTCTAAATGAAAGATGATGCTTAACTTCTATCACTTAATTTCATTAAGGCCAGCCAAAAGAGCTGCTTACTAGTAGCTAAATGCTCGGTATGTGAAGCAATCTCTGAATGGTGGTGGGTGGTAGTGGGGACACACGGAGCGTGGATGGTCCAAAGAACTGGATGAAGTCAAAAGTCAATTTTTAATTTTTTTTTTTTTTTTTTCTTCTCAGAGAAGCAGCAATAGCAGCACAAAATGTGGGGAAAGAAAGTAAGAAAGTAAGGCAGATCAGTACAATTGTGATTTACAAATGCATGCAGGAATGAATTATTTGTATTTGGAGAATAATATTAAAAATAGCTGCTATTGGTTTGACCTAATAAGTTTTGAAGTTTTTGACAAATCTGATAGATTTGCATTTTTTTAGTCACAATAGCATGTCTAATGGACAAAGAAAAGCCATTGTGAAACAGCATTGTGAATTTGACAAGGCTTTCAATACTTTGCTACAAGACAGTGTTCTCCTAATCAAATTAAGGAAATGTGGATGGTGGTGTACTTTTGATTGGAAAAAAATTGGTCCCCAAAATAGCTTTTCAGTGATTAAAGTATCAACCCAAGAGAGGATGTTAGGTGAGGTCATGCCTGGCTGTGTCCTGAACTCTGCTGATTTCATTAATGATTTAGGCTGATGGAACAGAGAAGATGTTATCAGACTCAATAGCTTTATTTGCAAAGAGTTGTGACAGAATGAGAATGGTCTAGACAAACCAGAGTGGGGATCTGAAACCAGAAGATGAAGCTTGAAATACAGACACAAAGATTTCGGCGTAGAATGGGGGGGGCGTAGAAAAGAAGAAATAGAGGATGCAGAATAATTAGTTCTCCCGGTAATAATATTAATATGAAACAACAATATTGCAAAGAGGATCTGGGTTTATGCTAGATATTAGGACATAACAAATACACGTGATGGAAGAATTAAGAGGCTACCATATGTGATATGAAGAACTGATTATCCCTCCTCTTCTGGTGGTGACTGAAGTCTCAGCTGAAAATTGTAGTTTAAGAAATGTAGACCAATTGGCAAAAACCCGGAGAGAAACTTCAGTTGATGGTTTCTTGAGGTTCTTTTTAGTCCAGCATTCCAACAGTGGTAGTTTTGGATTTGGCAATAGCCATACCCTTATGGCAGTGGCTACTTGAATGGTATGACTGACTATGCAAAAAGAGAGAGGAGAAGTAGAAGCAAAGGCAAAGTAATCACCACTGATTTTGCTACATGACCTTCAATAAGAAGTGGATATGGAACTCATTTTTCTTGACTTCTCAGGTACTGAGAGAGTTTCCAAACCTCTCTAAATAAGGAATGGTAATGCTATGTCTAGTACAACTTGCCTTTTTTTATAAAAAAAAAAACAAACAAAAAACAAACAACCAAACAAACAGCTACAAGTTGAAAATGCAGCCACACAGTGCAGGACCCCCTCAAAAACTGGCTGCTATATTAGTTTCTTCCACCACCACCAGCCACTCGCTGCTTCTTGCAGAAATTTTGGAATGTCCTGCATGCAGGATATAATTCCAGATGGTTCCATGTAAGCAGTCTGTTCAAGTGTGTGAATTCCTACTGTGTGAATAAAATTGTGAAGCAAAGTCTTGGAAGAACATTGCCGTGTCTTTTGAGGCAACATGCAGACTCTTTTGATAACATCAAAAAGGGATGAATGAAATCTGTCCCAGTGCAGAGGTTTCCATCAAAGAGGTTTCTGTAATTGTTCCTGATGCAATTTAAAAAGAAAAAAGCTTTAAAAAAACAAGACTTCTAAATCCAGCATTGTTGTAAGTTATTCTATTTAGAATAAAAATAGAATTAAATTGAAATATGCACAAACTGAGAATGAGGCGCTTTTCTTTTTTTTCTTTTGGATCCATAAATAAGAAATCATCTTTTGACTTTCCTTTTTAAGGAACTTACTGCTTTTATTGATACACTAAGAGCATGTAAAAATAGTGCAGAAATTATGTAAAATGCAGAAATATTTAAAAACTTCTAAACAGAAGTATGTGGAAGTATCAATCTTCGTATTCTGAGACACAGATGGACTATTTTTGCAGACTGGGGTAGGGATTTCCTGAAATGTTCCTGGAATGTAATTTTGCTGGGGTTTAGCTCTTAGAATAAATACCACATCAGTGGGCTGCAGCAGAAATGTAGCTCTAGTTCCCAAGGTGTGTGTGGTTAAGAGTTGTGTGAGAATTCATCTGTTTGCAAGCATTGTGGAAAACAGTTGTAGTAGCAGAAAAAATGTGAGAAAAAGTCTGTTAGATGAGTGACTGAAGACCTGGTAAATGGACAACAGGAAGAAGGTTAAATCCAGATACAGATTCTTAGTGTCGTTCTCTTGCAGCAAAAATTTAGTAGAGGTGATGAAATTTAGTTATTATTTGATATTTAATGGTGATCATTAAATTACAGAGAATGAAAAAAAAGTTGTACAACATTTTAAGTCAGAGTCCTCTTAAAGATTCCAGCC